>ML830774.1:19441-34575 GCA_009831015.1 Picea engelmannii | reverse complement strand
AGATTTCAAGTCAGACATTTGGTATTAATATATGAAAACAAGTATATGTAGAACCTAGGTAAGTTTCACATGCACTTATTAGGTCCCTATGCGATCCAACAGATAACCAACACAAGTGTTGCACAGTTGGAAACCTTGGATGGAGAAATCCTGGAAGGAATGGTGAACTAAAGTTGATTGAAACTCTATCGAGACAATTGATAGTCTGTGCAGTAATATGAGATGCACCAAAACTCCTATATTATAGTAAGTGTACCATAATAGCAAGACAAACAAGAAAAAACAAATAAAAAGTAGAAAAATGAAAGAAAAGAAATAAAAAAGTAGCGATAGGAAAAAGAAAAAGAGTGTTTAAATACCAAGGTATCAGAACTTGCGCAGTTGCGTTGATCATCACATACAAACACAACACTTCATTAAGTTCAAAGACAAGATACAGATGGGCCTAGCAACGAAGTATACATCTGGAAGAGTGAAACACTACTACATTAGTTGGCCATGAAAAGACTGTTAACAACAATTCAACATGAAAACGACAGTTAGGAAGCCAACGTGACAGGTCATAAAAGTTGTTAAGAACCAGATATCAAAATAGCATAAAAAACCTCAGAAGAAGAACTCCACGCATTGACAAAGAGATAAATTCAGATAATAAGCCTCTTAGAGGAGGAAACATCCTTATACATTACATGAATTCACAAGTACAAGATGATTCCAAATGAAAAGGTATCCTTGGTATATATAGGAGACTAGGAGGTACAATTACAACTAATGGACCCAAGCCGACATAAATAAAATAACAATACTAATGTAATATTCCCCAATTAAGGGGTAATGTTCCATGATTTAGGGATTAACATGCCCCTCCCCTTCAAATAAGTGGTGTAATCAATGCTTGAGAATTTTTAGATGCTTCTGTATAAAAGTCTCATCTTCCCACATTGAATCTTTAGCAGGTAGTTTCTTCCACTTAATGAGATACTCTGAAATCGATCTATTCCTCAGTTGGTGAATTCCCGTGTCAGTGATAGCTTCAGGTTACAATATCATTTTTCCTTCCTCATCAAGTTCTTTCAATATGGTTTGAACTGGGATCTTGTCACCTATAACCTTATTTAAGCATGAAACATGGAAAAATGGGTGTACTCACGAAGATGCAGGAAGCTCCAATTTGTATTCCATAATACTAATCTTTTGCAACACCTTATAAGGGCCATAGTACTTAGGTGATAATTTATTATCCTTCTTAATTTTATTGAGGGAAATTTGTTTGTATGGTTGTAGTCTTAAAAATACCCAATCCCCTACTTCAAAACTTCTTTCACTACGATGTTAATCTGCTTGTTGTTTCATGTAATTATGTGCCATGGCCAGGTTGTCCTTTAAGATTTGGAGAACTTTTTGTTGATGCTCGATGTGATATTCCACTGCTTGAACCTTAGATTTTTCTTTTAGAGAAGAAGTGATGGATGATGGGTGATATCTATAAAGAACCATAAATGGTGTCATTTTTGTTGCAATATGAAAGGAAGTGTTATACCACCATTCTTCCAAGGGTAAACACTTGAATCATTGTGTTTGTTTATTAGAGACAAAGAAACGAAGGTATCCTTCCAAATATTTGTTCACAATGTCAGTTTTTCCATCACATTGAGGATGATAAGATGAGTTATGAGCTAATTGAGTACCCAAACGAGAAAATAATTATGTCTAAAAATGTACAATGAAGATGGGATCTATGTCACTTACAATAATCTTTGGTCTTCCATGTAGCTTTTGAACTGTCTCCATGAATGCGGTAGCAACTATACTACATTTGAAAGCATGAGAGAGTGCACAAAAGTGTGTGTACTTGGTAAGTCAATCAACAATCACCATGATGACACTCTTTCCTTCATAATTCGGTAACCCTGTGATGAAATCCATGGAAACCTCCTCCCAGTGCTGACTTGGAATTGATAATGGTTGTAAAATACCTGGGGTCTTAATTTTTTCCACCTTATTTTGTTGGAAAACCAAACATTTTTCCAAAAACCTTTGAACATCAGTTTTAAGGCCATCCAAAAAAAATTCCCTCTTGACCCTGTGGTAGGTTTTCAAAAATCCTGAGTGCCCTCCTATCAGAGAGGTGTGCAATTCCAAAAGAACATTTTTTTTTAGTTGGGAGTTATTACATAAATATAAGCGATATTTTTACCATAGTGAATCATTTTTCCATGTAAATGTATCAGATGCACTGGAATCTTGTTGCAACCTTTGAATGAGATTCCACACTTATTCATCATTCTTCCATTCATCCCTTTCTACTGTTATCCAATCAGGTTGGATGATAGAGATATCAAAGAGAAATGCCTCAACATCTTCATCCTTTCTTGAGAGTGCATCTACCACAACATTTTGGTTCCCTTTTTTGTTGATGATTTCAAAGTCATAACCCAACATCTTGGTCACCCATTTTTGTTGCTATTATGAAGATAGTCTTTGTTCCAAGAAGTATTTAAGACTATCATGATTTGTTTTTACCTTGAAGTTCCTACCTATTAGGTAAGGGCACCATTGCTTCAATGCATGTAATATTGCCATCATTTCCTTCTCATAAATGGGTTTGTGTAAGTCCTTTCCCTTGAGTGGACGAATTTCAAAAGCAAGGGGCCTTCCTTCTTGCATTAGAACAACACCAATGCCATTTCCTGAGGCATCACATTCCACAATAAAGGATTTTGTGAAGTTTGGTGTGGTCAAGATAGGAGCTTTGCACATTTCCTATTTAAGTTGTTCAAAATCTTGAGTTTCCTCTGGAGTCCATGAAAATACATCCTTCTTAGTTAATGTAGTTAAAGGTGATGTTATTCTTCCATAATTCTGAACAAACTTGTGGTAGTAACCTGTCAAACCCAAAAATCCTCTAAGATTCTTCAATGTTTTGGGAATCGACTAGTCCATCATCGCATTAATATTGTTAGGGTCTACATCGACACCTTCATGAGATACAATACGACCCAAATACTCTACCTCCTTCACCCCAAAGAAACATTTGGATGGTTTGGAATATAGATGTTTCTCCTTTAGTAGTTGTAGCACCATGTCAACATGTTGAACATGTGTTGGGTATGTGTTATATTCTTTGCATGTGTGTGTGTGTGGGAAATTTTTCTATTTTAGTGGATTTTTCTATTTTTAGTGGTTTTCTAAAATAATCCCATATTAAGGGATTAGGGTTTTGGTAGCTACATAATACCTAAAATATTGTATATATTGTATTATGAATGGTGAAATTAATACAATGAAGATTTGAAAGGTGCGACACCAAGGAAGGTTGGTTTTATCCCGGTTAAGGGTTTCCAGTGTAAATCTTTGTGTACTGTGTGTATGAGCCATTGATTATTTTTTTTTTGCTTAAGAATCTGTATGCATTTCTTTACTTCATAGGTTCAAAACTTACATGTGGTATCAGAGCCATTTTTGGCTTGAGGGGGATGCCTTTGTTGTTGAGGGTTTGGCTTGGTCTTGATAGATCAAGTTTATCTTGGGTCTGTGATAAACCCAGGTTTAGAGGGAGCTTTTGCAGTGGTGATTCGAGTGTCGAAAGAGGGAATGGCAAGCTCTTCTAGAATCGAGATAGAGAAGTTCAATGGTAAAACATTTGAGCTATGGAAGCTCAAGATGGAGGACCTTCTTGTAGACAAAGAACAATGGATCGTTGTGGATACTGGTACAAAACCCATTGGTATGCAGTCTACTGGAACATAGTCTACTGGTACACAAACTTATAATACACAACCTATTGGGATGTTGAAGGAAGATTGGGAGAAGTTGGATAGAAGAGAAAGGAGTACTATTTGACTCTTCTTGGTAGATTCGATGTTGTTGAATGTCTTGGGAGAATATACAACCAAGGAATTATGGGATAAGTTAGGGAATTTGTATCAATCAAAGTCTTTGGTAAACAAGTTGTTTCTTTGAAAGAAGTTGTATCATATTAGGATGGAAGATGGAGATTCTATGACAGAACATCTAAATGCCTTCAATACTTTGGTAAGAAAACTTGGCTCTATTAGTATTACGATTGTAGAAGAAGATAATTGTATTAATTTCTTATGTTCTTTGCCAGACTCTTGGGATAATCTGGTTGTAGCAATTGGTAGTACCACTCAATCTACATTGAAGTATGAGGATTTAGTTTCATACTTGTTATATGAAGAGATGAGGTGGAAAAGCATGGATGGTCAGAGCACAGATGCTTTATTTGTAAGAGTTCGTACCCAAGACAGGAATCCTGGTAAGTCTTTGGGGGAGAGATCTAAATATAAAGGTAGATCTAAGTCTTCAGGAAAATATTTGAGGAAATGTTGGAAGTGTGGTAAAGTAGGGCATTATAAGAAATAATGCAAGTATAAGAAGGTTGATAAAACAAAGGGATCTGATAATGCCTCTTCCAGAGAGGAGAAACCCTCCACTAAAGAAGGAGGTGATGTTTACCTGGAATATACAGGTACACATGTAGACCGTGGTGTATGGTTGATTGTTGGGTGCAGACCTATTTTGAAGGAAGTCTATTTTGGGCGCAGGCCTATTTTTGGGGAAGGATCTATTTTTGGGAAAGACACAGCTATTGGAAAGAAATACCTAATGTCAGAGAACAAACAACAGGTGGAAAGAAATAAGCATGCAGAAAAAGAAGGAAAAGCAGCATTCAAGATGAAAATCAACATGGTGGTGTTCTCCCTTGACCAAGTGATTGAGGATTCTTGGTCATGTTTGACCTAATTTTGGGACTTCGACAGGCTATCGAAGGTGGAGCACAAGATGAAGTGAATATTGCGGGATCTCGGCCCCTTTTAGGGCCCTTTTTGGGATTTGGGATTATGTAATGGGTATGGGATGTCGAACCATGGGTTTACCCATGTTTAGGCCTATTTTTTAATGTATAAATAAGTAGCTAGGTGATGTAAGAGAGAGACTGGGAGACCAAGAGACTGGTGTGCTAAATGCTAGAGCTGGATCTATGTGATCAAGAGTTGTAAGTGCTTTGTGCATACTGTGTGAGGCTTCCAAGGCTAGTGCAAGTAACTATAAGAAATTGTGTGAAGGATTTGTGCTATAACCTAGCTAGAAGAAGGAGGATATGGCAGAGTGTGCTCAAACCTCTTGTCTTCTATGGAGTAGAACCCAGATGTTATGTGCCTGTAAGAAGCTTGACCAAGATAATAAAGAAGAAAATAGTTGGTGGATGTAGCCCTAGGGTGGGGGTGAACCACATACATGCTGTGTTGCTATACTTTGTGTGATGTATTGATGTGCTTATATGTTTACTTTCTTAGTGATTTGATATAGATGAATGATAGATAGATCTATTGATGGATGTTAGATCTAACTTATGTATGTATTCTTAGTGCTTGAGTACCTTAGATCTGAATGAATATCGTGATACTCTATAATTAGGGTTTAACTGCATTGTAACTAAGATTAGATGTTGATGAATGTTAACTATTTAGTGCTCTATTAAGTGTTATAATCATAGATCTATGTCCCCGCTAAGGTTGCAGAAATCTAATTTCTGCAACCACCCTTGCCTCTACCTCGGGTGAGACTTCATCTGCTTCGTAGGTGTTGCTGAAAGGGTTGACAGTTAGGGTTTTTTTGGTGTGATGTTGTAGCGTTGAAACCTGGGTCTGCCCCTGTGCGAACAAATGGTTCCATTGTGGGGATGTGAAACTGTGATTGTTGGGAACTGAGGAAGAAGAATCTTTGTGCAAATATTTGACCTGAAATTGTGTGTAGATTTGTTTCTCTAGTGCACAGTATTCTACTTGATCTGTGAAGCTCTGTGCTAAGAAAAGAAGTTCGATCTGAAGAAAAGAGGTAAGATCTGAATGCTTTGTGCTCTGATAGAGGTAAGAATAGTGAAAATTTTTAGAGCTAGAAGCTTTGTGCTCTGCTGAAGATAAGATTAGTGGAAATGTTTGTTTCTAAAGTATGAATCTATGTATGTTTGATAAGATTTTTCCTAACTTGAAAACTAGGGCACTGATAGAAGAAACAAGATTTCATATAAGTAGATCTGATAATAATAGTGAAAGATATGTTATACCTATGCATAGAGAGAATGTTTGGACTAACAAATGGATGCAGGGTCCTAGAAATAATTTTTTGCAAGTTAGCTACCATGATCCTAGTGCGCAGTACAGGAAAGGCTGAGTATCATTTAAGAGAAAGAGAGGATTAACCCTTTGTTATAGTTTTAGAAGACTAGGACATCTGGCTAAGGAATGCCCTGGTAGACGACTTAGTTGTCTTTGTTGCAAAGCTATGGACCATGAAGTTTTGGATTTCCCTAGAATGATTGCTAAGGTTGAAAGAATAAATATGAGACAAGAAGACCACGAGAAAGGTAAAGAACCTGAGATTATGACAGAAACCTAGAAATAATATGAAAACGTATTGCTACAGATGAATGAAACCCTGAATGACCACCGACATGTCAGCTTGTCAGAGATCTTCAAAGAAAAAGAGTGCATTGAAACAATAATAGGAGACTTCGACATTGACTGTGTTTTGGATGAGGAAACACATGTGAATATCATGACAAAAAGAACTTGGGAACTTTTAGGGGAGCCTGCTATGATTCCTTCATTGGGAGAAATAGGATTATTCAGAGGAAAGTTGATAACCCTATGTGGAAGACTTACCCATATATCTATGAGTGCTCATGGAACTTCGAAAAAGGAAGAAATTGAAGTTGTTAAATTTATTGAGAACAACGCTCCATTTGTTGTGTTACTAGGAAAACCTTGGATTGAAGGAGATCAGGCCATAAGGAAAGAAGAATAAGTCTTATAACAAAGAAGCAAGAGTTGAAAGAATTCATGACTAGGAGGATCGCACACTTGATTGAAGAACAGGAGAACCGAGCAAAGCTATTTAAAACTAGAGAATTGAATGTTGAAGTAGGAAGAACACCAGAAGACCTATAGAAGACTGAAGTACCTATTCCAGATACAAATGAAGTATTACCCCTGATTTCTAGGAAATAATTTTACCAGCGCGAAGTTACTCTGCCAGAATAAGATAAGAATCATAATGGAAAAAGGAATTCTAAGATGAAGATCACTGGAAAGAAGGATAGAAAAATAAGTAAGAAGAGAGCTAAGATGGAAAAATTACAGAAGGTTCCCGAGGGAACTTTGCAGAAGGAAAACTTGCAAAATTGGAACTTCGCTGGAATATCAGCACAACATCACATGACACTTTGCCATGGCGAAGCGATATAGCCATTGGGAACAGTATAACCATTTGATCGACGACCCAAATGGGTAGAAAGGTATTTATGGTTAGAAAGTTTACCACCAAACCATTGGGATCGCACCATAATGAACATAACTGCATTAATGAAGGCTTCTCAACCGTTGTAAGGGATCCATTGCCAATTTATCTATTTATCCTGTCGTGCCACACAATGAGAAAATTTTTGCCAACCATGACTAGCTAAGCCCATAGAATAGTTTATTTTGCATAGTGAACATCGCACTATTTCCATCTATTCCGTTGCATTGAGCAGTTACTCTTTGAACCTGAGATATCCAACCACGATCGTGTATGTCCGAAGAACTTAGCACACTCAAAGAATCTATGAAATAAGTACTCATCAACCTCATGACTAAGAGAGTCATGTCTGAAAGAGTGATGTCTGTGGGTGTACAAGAATCATCGATGAGAGGAGTGCAAGCCTCTTCATCGACTACTCACAGAGCTGGACCATTCTGACCATCAGCAGAAAAGCGAACCAAACACACATATGACCTAGAAAATGCAAAGTTGATCTCGACCATATGACCTCTGGCCGGTACAGTGAGTCGAGATAGTGTGCCAAGAGACTTCGAGTACTCCATGATTACTGCGTACCTCTCGAAGGGGATATGCGCAGTTTGAGCGTAGCAGGAGAAGATCACAACGTTGAAGTTCAGTGACTTCAACCTCAGATATCGCAAAAACTATAGTATACTCGCCCCATATAAATACCTAACTAGGATGAAGGGGAAGAACTCAAATATAATCCCCCAACCGCGGATGATGAACCTCGCACAGTCTACCCTGTTAAACATAATGAAAATACCACACTTTGGAAGGCACCAAGAAGTCAATGCCTATTTCAAGCTATTTATTTCATGTTACCATGGAGGCTACTTATGGCTAGACCGACGTATTATAGTCAATCTGACGTTGATCCATAGGATCACAGGATTAAGTATGCAAGGACCCGACCTGTAGGATTTCTATCTAGGAAAAGCCACAGATCGTGCACTAGCACAAAAGATCAAGGATACATACGACGATGTTGAAAAGGGAATGCGAGGCCACAAGGTAGCCTCCATCCAGAATGGTGCAGTGCGCCTAGCCTGCCAGCTCATAGTCGGAAAGTTAGTAAGGAAGAATAGACCTATGTAGGTCACAGGCTTTGTCGTTGACCTCGTAGGGAAGTGCGTGGAATGTCTACAAATGAACTGGGCGAAGTACCTAGTTAATCAACTGGAACTTGACTGTCGCGAAGAAAAGGATCAGGGCTACGAGTTTCACTTTAGCTGGCTCTTGATCCTCATCACCTTTGTTGCCTGGGAGATGTCAGAAGTTGTGACCTTCCTGGATATTGAACCATTCAAGCCACTTGCTGTGAAGTTCACCACACTCTTGTACTTGAGTGATATGAACAAACAGTGGCACTCAAACGTTGTTTTTCACACATACTACCTTCAACTGAAGAGAGCCATCAAAGATGAACCTCGCATGAATCTGAACACCCTACAGAGGTTCGAACCCCTGATGAAGTTCTGCACAGATTGGCACTTCATATACCTTACAATGCGAGCCAATGAACATAAGGAGCAGCTTCAGTCATACTACAAACTCATAGAAGAGGACCTTGAGGAGATCAATAAGGACTGGTCGATAGAACTCCTTATTCTGACAAACCCTGCAGAGATGTCTGACCTTGAATGACCTAAAACCATGCAGAAAGAACATGATACACTCGGACCCAGCAGAACGAAGAATATTGAAGAGGTCCAAGATTTAAGCAGCGCCTCAGGAAATACTGCTTCAGTATCACCTGACCGAGGGGGTGATGACAAAGTAGAAGAAATAAATGGAAAAGGAGATGAACAGAAGCTAGGTGAAGTAACAACGCCCAGAGATGAGTTTGATCCCCTAAAGAAGAGGAAGGTTTCTCCCGTGAAACCTTCTTCCCAAAAGAAATCGAAAGCCACCATGACCAAGATGAAGACTGTTCTCACTACCGATGATTTTTACTTCATTGTAACATCCCTAAATGATGTTTTGTTGGAAATCATGGAGAAACAAGAAGCTAAGAAGGAAGAAATGTATGAAATAATTAAGGTCAAATTCCAAGGGGTACAATAGGTCCTTCATTCCAGCCGCGTAGTGTCCACTATGCCCCTGCCATCAGGAGAACTAGAGTTGGGAGATGAGCCAACCCAACTCCTCTGACTAGATGATGCAGTCAAAGCTCGCCTTCGTTGCACTCAAGAACAAACAGAAAAAGCACCCAGGCCTTGAAGAAAGTGCAAGGCGTAATCATAGAACAAAGCAGAGTTGCAGAACATGAGAAGATTTCTCTCCAGGAAAAGTTTGAAGCAGAGAAAGTACAAATGAAACAAGAAAAATAATAGTTGCTCGAAGAGCAAATCGAAGGGAAAGAAGAAGTCAATATATCCCTCCACTCTGTGACAGGATTAGAAACACAGGCAGATGTAACACCCTGTTTCCCCCAGATTGTAAATATAACTAGACTGGCCAAGGACTATGGAAAACTCATAAGTATGAATATGTGATGTAAACGGACCTGCAGGAAGAGGTCAATGAATGTGAATAATATTTTGAATTTATTGCAGGACTACTGAGAGGGGATGTGCAGAAAAGAGACCACGATGGTGGTGGAAGGCTCCTGAAAAAAGGTGGCATTAACTTCCACCCTGAATGAATACCATATTTGGACTCCACTGACCCGGAGAACCAAAAGCGGCTCACTGGCCCCCAAATTTAATGTCTCGTAGGCTGGTAGGCAGGTGACTTGATGAGGGATGGGATGGTGAACCACCCCTCCGTAGAGCTGTCAGGCCTGATCGGCGTGGGGGCAATCGTGCCACACGCAACCTCGCTAGAGGATAAGGCGTATGACAAAAGCGATGGAAGGGGGCAGATGCGAGGGGAACTCTGGCAAAAAAAAATCCTTATGCAGAGTGAGTGATAGCAGGGAGGGAGGATTTCAACCTTCACTCCTGGTCACTGGCAGACAAAGAGACACAGTCTCAGAGCATCGTGGTCTCAGCTCGGGGGTAGCTAGTGGTAAATCTGCTGGGAGTCGCTGCACCTACGGTTGGGTCGAAACAAGCACCCCTCTCAGTAGTCACACTCATGTCGGGTGTATTTCTGATAAGTGTTTTATATACATTGCACCTTGAAATTCATAGACTGGTATATGCATACATATGTTCATAGAACTGTCAAATTATGAATGATTTCTGTGTAATAATGTCTGTGCAGTGTTTAATGAGAATAAATAGATATATACTCATAACAGAGGGAACCACACATGATGTGCATGGATGAAGCAACTGTATTTATTCTTAGATTGAATTAAGTTAGGTTTCCATCCGTTCTCGGGAAGTTGTTTCCCTTCACCCATCTCCTGGAAGGCTCCGGAATAGATCTCTTGTAGAGATTTACTCCTTGGAAAAGTTCACCAAGAACCCAGAACAGGGACTTGATCGCATAGGTCTTATTAACCCTGTGCGAGGAGGAACGACCCTCTTAAGGTTTCGAGATAGTAGTATTGTGAGATGTAACAAATCGACGGGTGAGATCTCGTCGGAGGACCCATAGCCATTCACGACCATTAGATCATCGTGAGCAATGAGAAATCGGGATCGTATATCCCAAGACCCAAAAGAACATTTGAACCAATGATCTTCCCACATCCATGAAGTGGTGGAAGATGCACATGATGGGGCAATCCGAGCTGTTGAATCGAGTTAAGATACTCAGAGTCTAGTCTCTGGAGTGTGCGCAGGAATAACAACTCTGGGTCGTTAGATCTGGGATAGATACCCGACAGCCGTCGGAGCTGGAGAAGTCAAGCGGGAGTTAACCCCATGAACAGGAGGAGGAGTCCCGAAAGAGTCATCGAGATATCAGAGTCATCAGGGTTTGAAGGTCAAGAGAATCAAGACCTTGTAGGTCACGAAATCCTAAGAAAGGATCCTAGCCATTGATCTCAGTAGGACACGCATTAGACATCAGGGCAGGAGTCAAGATTTAACCCATCGGGGATTCTAGGAGTGAAGAGATAGTTGCATCAGGATTCGCGATCTATGAAATGCCGATAATCTCAGAACCATCCTTCAGCAGGGACACGTGTCGGAAGATCTGAGGAAGTCGTGAATCGGAGAATCGAGGTTCCCGGAGGCAAGAACCTCTTGCATGTTGGAATCGCGATTCGCGATATCCCGACGAGAGATTTGGAACATCCGTTGGCAGAGGACATGTGGCGGAGACCAAGCACCATCGGTGTTTAGCACATCAGGAAATCGGCATTACTGAGGTTGAAGGAACCGGGACATCGAAAGTCCCGAAATCCCGATAAGGATCTGGACCGTCCATTTGGAGGGACGCGTGCAGGAGATCTCATGAGCTCGGGGGTTCGCTGGGTAGGAGTCCAAAGATTGCAGGTTCCAAGTCATGAGTGGTGAAGCCATGAGAGGATCTAAGCCATCCATAGTTGAGGACATGTGTCAGGAGATCCCAAAAGTTGGGGATCGGAGAATCATAGTTTCCGGAGGTAAGAAACTCCCACACATTGGAATCGCGATCTGCGAAATCCCGATGGGAGATCCACATGGGCCATAGTAGGAGATGGTGGAGGATAGGTGTCAGACCTCCAGGAAGAGTTGGGAATCAGCATATCAGAGTTCCTGAGGACAAGGAACTCAAGACATTTCAAGTCTCGAACCCCGGAGGAAATTGGGACCGTTAATTTTAGTGGACATGTAGTAGAGATCTGCGCCATCGGAGAAAATCCTGACCAAGGGTTAACCCATCAGTGTTTGGAGTTCATCGGGATATCAGGGATCCCGATGATAAGTGAATTGTGCACTTTGAAATCTCGATCCATGAAAACCCGATCAGTGGGGAACAACTGTCCGAATAGCGGAAGCTGAGGGAAGAGCCGTAGTGGGGGCAACTGTCGGCTTGAAGGAGAATCGGTGTTCGAGAGATCGAGAAACCTAGGGGTAAGTGTTTTACAACATTGGAAACCCTATAGCCTCGATAGGGTAAGGTAGTGGTCACGGAGTAACGGTCACGTTGGCCAGGGCTTAGCCAGGAGGGCTGAAGCACATCGCAAATCGGGAAATCATGAATCCCGGGGATAAGGAGTCCACACCCTTTGATATCACAATAGGAAAAACCTCGATGAGAGTTTGACTGTGGTCATACGAAGGTTGGTCATATGAGCGGGAGCTGAGCCGGAAGGTCTAGCGCATGGAGGAGCGCATCGGGGATCGGAGAATCGCGAGTCTCGGGGACTTGTGCAGTGTGATATTGAAAACGCCGAAACCCCGATGAGAGGTTATTGTTGTGGTCATATAGGAGCCGGTCGTGTGGGCCAGAGGCCTAGCCAAGTGGGGCTGAGGTGACAAGTGCGTGATTCAGAGATCGGTGATTGGAGGTTCGAGAGGATAGGGACTCTCGACCCTGCAACCTCCGAAACCCCGAATCCCGATATTAAACCAGGAATTGACATTTCGCTAATGCAAGCTTCTGGAGATTTCTCATTTGGGAGACATTAAACCAAAATTTTTGATTATAGATAGTGGATATGTTACAAAGTGGTATCAGAACATGGCTACAACACTCGGCCTGATTGGGCTCATGCACCAGTCACGCATAAACCTTGTTCAAAACACTCCTGTGAGGAGTAACCCCCTGACTTAACTATTTTATCCAGGATTAAAAACTTGGAATATGAAAACCCGACTGTGTATGCATGTGAAAAAGTTATGAAATTATGTGCAAATTATAAAATTTAAATTTTGACTAATATTCAGCGTTTGTCTTTTCACTCAAGCGGACGATCAACCGCATAAATCTACAAACACAGAGTATGGTGACTCACCAAGAGGTGGGAGAAGGCTCCCACAACAGAGATGAAGAGTTTGACGAAAGAAGAGCAATAGGGACCCCTCCAGACCTAGCTGAGACTGTGAGGAGTCTCATGGTCGAATTGCAAAGCTGCAAGGCCGATAATGAAAGGATGATGAAAGAACAAGAAAAGAAAACCGAAATTAATGCAGTTCTACTGCAGAGCTTATCTAACCTACAACGACAAATGCAGCATGAACCTGAGATGTAGAATCGTGGTCATGTCAGTGGTCACACCGAGAGAAGCACATCCAGAAAGGTCCACCCCAGAGGTAAAGGGCCAGTGCCAGATGATTCCACTGATAAGGAAGCTGGCGATTCAGAAGGCTCTTCCAACAACAGGATCAGTTCCTATTCTCAAAAGAAACAAAAGAAGCAAAATACTTCTAAGAGTCATAAATTTGAGGAATTCAAAAAGGCCAAACCTCCCTCCTTCAATGGAGAGATAAAGAAGGGAGAGGAAGCTGAGGCTTGGCTACTTGGACTGAAGAAATATTTCAGAGTCCATGATTTCTCAGAGAACTTGAAGGCCCGAGTGGCCACTTTCAATCTGAATGGAAAGGCTTCCTTCTGGTCAGAATACCTTAAGAATATGAAAGGGATTCGCAAGGAGGACCTGTCTTGGAAACAATTCGAGAAGTACTTCCGGAAGAAGTATTTGTCGGAAAGGTATTTCGACGAGAAGGCTAAAGAGTTATATGAACTCAAATTGGGACAATTTACCATGGAGGAGTATGTCAACAAATTCCTCGACTTGCTGAGATATGTACCCTACATCAAAGCAGAGAAGGCGAAGGCACAACGCTTTATCAGTGGGCTACCCAAGGAATACCGGAACCGGATTGAATTTGACAAGACAAAGACCCTAGAAGACACTATAAGAAAGGCGACATATTGTCATGAACAATATGGACATCGGGCAGAGTCTCGTGGAGACTGGAAACAGAAGAGTGGCTCTAAATTTCAAAAGAAAGGGAGCAAATCCTCAGGATTTAAAAACTACAAGAAGAACCACAGAATGAACTTTCCAACCCGGAGTGTACTCCAGTAGAACTTTCCCTCGGCGGACGGAAATAAAACTTCTATACATATACCAATAAAGACTGATAACCCAAAGAGAAAACCTTTGGAATGTTGGGATTGCAGAGGAGATCATCTCCGGAGAGACTGTCCACTCCGACAACAGAACAGTCGAAAAATTTATAACATGCAGGAAGCTACCACGGTCAATGATGTGGCAAGGAGTGTACCGTAGATCTATGCAGCCTTGGATAATAACCAAGCTGACCACCAATCTTCAGTGGTGGAAATAGAAGGTATGATCTTCAACCATCTGGTATCTGTTTTCATTGACCCTGGTTCAAATTTGAGTTATATATCCCCTAAAGTTGTTGATAAGTGTAAGCTACATCCACGAAAACAAACTAAGCCATGGTTGGTACAGTTAGCCACTGGCACCAAAAGAAAGGTGGTAGAGGCCATACCAGCCTGCCAATTAATGTTGGTTGAATCCCCCACCCAAGAAACCCTTAATGTATTTCCCCTAGGATCATATGATCTGTTGATTGGTATGGACTGGTTGGCCACCCATAAAGCCAAACTGGACTGTTACTATAAAACCTTAGAGGGTGTGAACGAAGAAGGAAAAAGGATAACCCTTCAAGGGATCCGAAAACTGGTCTCGGCGAGACAAATATCAACATTGCAAATGAGGAAGTATTGCTGAAAGGGATGTCCCCTATATGCAGTATAGGTGTTGAAAACAACCAAAGGTGCATACCCAAGCCCTAATGATCACCCTATCCTAAGAGAATACCGAGATGTGTTTCCAGAGGAGATACCGGGTCTACCTCCAAGAAGAGACATTGACTTCTCAATAGAACTTGCACCAGGAGTGGTGCCGGTGTCTAGAACACCCTACC
>ML830774.1:4941-16411 GCA_009831015.1 Picea engelmannii | reverse complement strand
GATGCCATGAGACAGGCATATCCGATTTTGTTTACTTCTATACATGTAATTCATGTTAGTAGCTAAGAACATCGAGGATGATGTTCCTTTTAAGGGGGAGGGAATTGTAACACCCTATTTCCCCCAGATTGTAAATATAACTGGACTGGCCAAGGACTATGGAAAACTCATAAGTATGAATATGTGATGTAAACAGACCTGCAGGAAGAGGTCAATGAATGTGAATAATATTTTGAATTTATTGCAGGACTGCTGAGAGGGGATGTGCAGAAAAGAGACCACGATGGTGGTGGAAGGCTCTTGAAAAAGGTGGCGTTAACTTCCACCCTGAATGAATACCGTATTTGGACTCCACTGGCCCGGAGAACCAAAAGTGGCTCACTGGCCCCCAAATTTAATGTCTCGCAGGCTGGTAGGCGGGCGACTTGATGAGGGATGGGATGGTGAACCGCCCCTCCGTAGAGCCATCAAGCCTGATCGGCGCGAGGGAAATCGTGCCACACGCAACCTCACGAGAGGATAAGGCGTATGGAAGAAGTGATGGAAGGGGGCAGAGATGAGGGGAACTATGGAAAAAAAAAATCCTTATGCAGAGTGAGTGATAAAAGGGAGGGAGGATTGCAACCTTCGCTCCTGGTCATTGGCAGACAGAGAGACACAGTCTCGGAGCATCATGGTCTCAGCTCGGGGGTCGCTAGTGGTAAATCTGCTGGGAGTCTCTACGCCTACGGTTGGGTGGAAACGAGCACCCCTCTCAGTAGTTGCACTCACGTCAGGTGTATTTCTTATAAGTGTTTTATATACATTGCACCTTGAAATTCATAGACTGGTATATGCATACATATGTTCATAGAACTATCAAATTATGAATGATTTCTGTGTAATAATGTATGTGCAGTGTTTAATGAGAATAAATAGATATATACTCATAACAGAGGGAACCACGCATGATGTGCATGGATGAAGCAACTGTATTTATGCTTAGATTGAATTAAGTTAGGTTTCCATCCATTCTTGGGAAGTTGTTTCCCTTCACCCATCTCCCAGAAGGCTCCGAAATAGATCTCTTGTAGAGATTTACTCCTTAGAAAAGTTCACCAAGAACCCAGAACATGGACTTGATTGCGCAGGTCTTATTAATCCTGTGCGAGGAGGAATGACCCTCTTAAGGTTCCGAGATAGTAGTATTGTGAGATGTAATGAATCAACGGGTGAGATCTCATCAGAGGACCCATAGCCATTCACGACCATTAGATCATCGTGAGAAATGAGAAATCGGGATCGTAGATCCCAAGACCCAAAAGAACATTTGAACCAATGATCTTCCCACATCCACGAAGTGGTGGAAGATGCACATGAAGGGGCAATCCGAGCTGTTGAATCGAGTTAAGATACTCGGAGTCTAGTCTCTGGAGTGTGCGCAGGAAGAACAACTCTGGGCCATTAGATCTGGGATAGATACCTGACAGCTGTCGGATCTGGAGAAGTCATGCGGGAGTTAACCCCATGAACAGGAGGAGGAGTCCCGAAAGAGTCATCGGGATATCAGAGTCATCAGGGTTTAAAGGTCAAGAGAATTGAGACCTTGTAGGTCACAAAATCTTGAGAAAGGATCCTAGCCGTTGATCTCGGCAGGACACGCGTCAGACATCAGGGCAAGAGTCGGGATTTAACCCATCGGGGATTCCAGGAGTGAAGAGATCATTGCATCAGGATTCGCGATCCGTGAAATCCTGATAAGCTCAGAACCGTCTTTCAGAAGGGACACGTGTCGAAATATCCGAGGAAGTCGTGAATCGGAGAATCGGGGTTCCCGTAGGCAAGAACCTCTTTCATGTTGGAATCATGATTCGCGATATCCTGATGAGAGCTTTGGACTGTCCGTTGGCAGAGGAAATGTGGCGGAGACCAAGCGCCATTGGCGTTTGGTTCATCAGGAAATCGACATTCCTGAGGTCGAAGGAACCAGGACATCGAAAGTCCCGAAATCCTGATAAGGATCTGGACCATCCATTTGGAGGGACGCGTGGAGGATATCTTGTGAGCTGGAGGGTTCGTTGGGTAGGATTCCAAAGATTGGAGGTTCTAAGTCGCGAGTGGCGAAGCCATGAGAGGATCTGAGCCGTCCATAGTTGAGGACACGTTCCAGGAGATCCCTCAAGTCGGGGATCGGAGAATCAAAGTTTCTGGAGGTAAGAAACTCCCACACATTGGAATCGCGATCCGTGAAATCCCGATGGGAGAGCCGCGTGGGCCACAGTGGGAGATGTTGGAGGACAGGTTTCAGACCTTCAAGAAGAGTCAGGAATCAGCATATCGGAGTTCCTGAGGACAAGGAACTCAAGACATTTCAAGTCCTGAACCCTAGAGGAAATCGGGACCGTTAATTTTAGTGGACACATAGTAGAGATCTGCGCCGTCGGAGAAAATCTTGACCAAGGGTTAACCCATCAGTGTTTGGACTTCATCGGGATATAGGAGATCCCAGTGATAAGTGAATTGTGCACTTTGAAATCGCGATCCGCGAAACCCCGATCAGTGGGGAATAACTATCCGAATAGTGGAAGTTGAGGGAAGAGTCGTAGTGGGGGCCAACTGTCGGCTTGAAGGATAATCGGTGTTCGAGAGATCGGGAAACCTAGGGGTAAGTGTTTTACAACATTGGAAACCCCGTAGCCCTGACAGGGTAAGGTAGTGGTCACGGAGCAACGGTCACGTTGGCCAGGGCTTATCCAGGAGGGCTGAAGCGCATCGCAAATCGGGAAATCGGGAATCCCGGGGACAAGGAGTCCACACCCTTTGATATCGCGATAGGAAAAACCCCGATGAGAGTTTGACTGTGGTCATACGGAGGTTGGTCATATGAGTGGGAGCTGATCCGGAAGGGCTAGCGCATGGAGGAGTGCATCGGGGATCAAAGAATCACGAGTCCTGGGGACTTGTGCAGCGTGATATTGAAAACGCCGAAACCCCGATGAGAGGTTATTGTTGTGGTCATATAGGAGCCGGTCATGTGGGCCAGAGGCCTAGCCAAGTGGGGTTGAGGCGACAAGTGCACGATTCGGAGATCGGTGATCGGAGGTTCAAGAGGACAGGTACTCTCGACCCTGTAACCTCCAAAACCCTGAATCCTAATATAAACCGAGAATTGGCTTTTCGCTAATGCAAGCTTCTGGAGATTTCTCATTTGGGAGACATTAAACCAAAATTTTTTATTATAGATAGTGGATATGTTACAGCAGAAGACCAAGTCACGCACCAAGTAGAGCATCTTGCAGAAGCTATCCAACATGTACAACAACGAATAGCATACTTAGAGCTTCGCACTATACTCGACACCCTACAGGATGTAAGGGACCAAAGAGAAGCAACTGCTCGCATCACAGTTGAAAGAATCAAAGCCCTTGCTCTGGAATGCAAGAAACTGAGTGATCGCAGTGCCCAGACGTATGAGTGACTCATTGAGAATCCATAATTGAAGGCACTGGACTCACATCTATAGGAAGCAAAGCAACAAGCACAGACAATACAGGCACAGTTGAAGCCCCTGTTAGATATGGAAAGAATGAAGAGATCCCAAGAGCAGCACACTGCCCAACAACAGGTCCATGCTATTCAAAGAAGAGTTATGGAAGTAAATTAGAGTCTCCAACCTGTACACGATGAGTCTTACCAACTATTCACAGAGATCAAAGGCTGAGGAGTGGAACTGTAGAAAGTCATCATCGCAACTGAACAACACCTAGAGGGACCTATCAACGAAGCATTCATACAAGAGTTTGTTGAACAAGAGGTTGTGTCTCAACAACAAGTTGAAGAAACTCAAGCCAAGTTCGAGGATTTTGAAGCAGAACTAGTCAGATTAGAGTGACTCGGGATGAGTCACAAGTGAGTGTTGGGGTCATGTTGGCCCTTGACCAAGTGATTGAGGATTTTTGGTCATGTTTGACCTAATTTTGGGACTTCGATAGGTTGTCTAAGGCGGAGCACAAGATAAAGTTGAGATCGCGGAATCTCGGCCCCTTTTAGGGCCCTTTTTGGGATTTGGGATTATGTAATGGGTATGGGATGTCGACCCATGGGTTTACCCATGTTTAGGCCTATTTTGTAATGTATAAATAAGTATCTAGGTGATGTAAGAGAGAGATCGGGAGACCAAGAGACCGGTGTGCTAAGTGCTAGAGCTGGATCTATGTGTTCAAGAGTTGTAAGTGCTTTGTGCATACTTTGTGAGGCTTGCAAGGCTAGTGCAAGTAACTGTAAGAGATTGTGTGAAGGCTTTGTGCTATATCCTAGCTAGAAGAAGGAGGATCTGGTGGAGTGCGCACAGATCCCCTGTCTTCTGCGGAGTAGAACTCGGATGCTATGTGCCCGTAAGAAGCTTGACCAAGATAATAAAGAAGAGAAGAGTTGGTGGACGTAGCCCCAAGGTGGGGGTGAACCACATACATGTTGTGTTACTATGCTTTGTGCGATGTATTGATGTGCTTATATGTTTACTTGCTTAGTTCTTTAATATAGATGAATGATAGATAGATTTGTTGATGGATGTTAAATATGACTTATGTATGTATGCTTAGTGCTTGAGTACCTTAGATCTGAATGAATACTGTGATACTCTGTAATTAGGGTTTAACTGCATTGTAACTAAGACTGGATATTGATGAATGTTAACTTTTGAGAGCTCTGTTAAGTGTTAGAATCAAAGATCTGTGTTCCAGCTAAGATTGCATACATCTGAGTCCTACAACGACCCTTACCTCTACCTTGGGTGAAATTTCATCTGCTTCGTAGGTCTTGCCGAAAGGGCCGGTATTTAGGGTTTTGTTGGTGCGTTGTTGTAGCGTTGAACCCTGGGTTTGCCCCTGTGCCAATAGGTGGAAAGCCTAACCATGGTAGGGTTAGGGATTTTGAAAAATATTGTAATGGCTATAAGACATAGAGTATTATAAATAAATACCTAGGAGGTCTAAAGAGGGTGGGTTGTGGTAGAGGATGATCTATGTTGTCAAGTATAATAAGTCTTGTAGAAGAGTCAAATAAGCTAGTCCTTGAGGGTTAGGTCATAGGCTAAGGAGCTTGGTGTGATCTAGTCTGCCTCATAGAGGGTTATTACCCTCATCTTGATTGTAATAATGAAGATGCAATGCGTACATCATGATATTTTGCATAAAAATAAATAAAAGAGCATAGAGCCAGATCTTTGTGGACGTAGCTTGTTATAGAAAGATTTTCCTCACCCCATGCAACTTGATTAGAAGGCCTTTTCCATTTCCCTATGTAGACTTGAAGTCCATTTTTGCAGTTCCCAGAGCTAAAAATTGTATTTTTCCACATTTACGTGCCCTAACAGCGATATAGCATGCATATATGTAGTTTGCACCATTACAGCCTGCATACATCAGGTTTTGTGCCCAAAATTAAAAAATGGTGTCAGGTTTCCATGTCACGTCATGAGATCCTTGATCCTTGACCTTCCATATACTGTAAACATTTCGACTCGACCCTTCAGTTCCATTTGAAGGCTATAAATGGGCCATATCCAAGCTATGGAGAAGAGGAGAAGAGGATAACTTTAAGAGCAAAGTTACTTGGATAAATTATTCACTTCATATTGAGTTTGCATCCCTTTGTCCTTTTAATTCTGAACACATTTTTCATCCCCCAAGCTCTTCCCTATTTGATAGAGAACCTCATTGTCTCTCTTATATGAGATTGTCTTTGGTGGAGGATTGAAGTGGTGGAGGCCCAGCTGGAAGGGACTTAGTTTGTCGGTTCTGAATGTGTTGACACAAAATTTTGGAATTCATACACTTCTGTTGATTACATTTTAATAAAAATACTCTTTTCTCGTCCAATTAATGTCTCACAAATATTTTAATTGTTATTCCATGGGTGTATTTGTTATGAATATTGATGTATTATGCTATTATATGTGCTAAATTTATATATTATCACCATATGCTTGAGTATGTTGGTTGTTGTGGACAAGTTGTAGGTGTATAGATTTGAGTCAAGTGCTCAACGATGGGCTTCATCGAACGTCTGGATGAGGTGGGCTCTTTATCTTGTCTTGTTAGCATATTTGTTTATATAACATAATTGAGATTATAGTTGATTTATGAAGTCATTTCCGACTTTTGTGGTTTACCCCATGCCATAGAGTGATTTTCCTCGTAATATATGAAGGATCATATCCTATCACTGAGAGGGGGGGGGGGTGAATCAATGACACAACAATAATATCAATTTTTCATTTATTAATTCAAACGGAATTTTAACACAATATTTTATCGTGGAACCCAAATGGGAAAACCACAAACTCTTTTCTATTAACTGCAAAATTTGTTTTACATGTTACATAGAAGGATGCACCCACACCCTGGTTTACCAGCACCAACTGGTGGGAGGCTAAGACCCTCTGTTTAGTCAGCAGTAACTGACAAGGAAGTACCAACTCCCTTTGCAGGCACCAACCTGCCCTTGCACCACCCAACCACCCTTAATGCATAGGTATTAGCTTTTCTTCCTGGAATCTGTTTTAGCTTTTGATCTTTTGATATGGACTGCAGAGACACTTTATTCTTACTACTTTTTCTCGTTTATACAATCTTCAAACTGATGTGAAATTTAAAACAATGTGTCCCTTTATTTGAACCATTATATCTTTTCATTTAAAATGATACTTAAAATTTAATTAATATCATTTTTCTTTTTATTCTTTATTCATATTTTCATGATTTATTCTCTTTTAATCATGACTGTGTATTGGTTCATTTTTGCAATGAGTTGATCACAGACATGGATCGACTCATTAGATCGTACTCATGTTACTGCTGCGTTCTCGGTTCACCAACAGACCATATTCGATCATTTATCAATTCTCTGTATTGTTCTGGTGTAACTCTCCGTCAAATGAAATATGTATGAGGCACTCCCTTCAAAGCATTTCATATGATCATGCCATATAAAACCATGGTCTTTAGCAACTATAGAGACATCCCTTTAAAAATGATTATAGCATATGATCAATGGTGATGACCTCACGCTTAGGCAATACAAGCTCCTTAGAATTTATCATTCCAATGGTCACAATTCAATTTCTTGACAAGATGGATGGCTGACGAAATTTCGACACTTTTCCCTTCGAGTCATCGTGACTTTCAATATTACAAAACTCACGATAATGAAATCATCAAAACAATCAGACGACTCACATTACATCTGTGAACTTGATAAATGGTTAGTGTTGAATCCTTAAACTATCCTTCCACTGTTGTATATCGACGACTATGACTTAATCATGCATTGAGATGGATGGCTATCGTAATTTCGACACTTTGTGGTTTCCAGCATGTCAAATCTCCGAAGTTGTTAATCTATTGATGCATGTCCCTTTCAGGATTTCGACGTTTGGGACTTCGATGATATTAGAGTGTTTGTTTTCTATGAAAAACTCCTGGAGAGACATAAGTTGCTTACGTCACTTACTGACATGTCACAAGCTGAGTAGATGCCATGTGTCACTTTGATTCATGATTTAAACGTGCCTGAAATGCCAATTTCAACTTGACACTTGTTACTATCTGACTGTGTCACGTGTCCACGTTGACAAGTTTTGCTGACGTGTTCTATCACATGTTCTGGCTTGTCGTGGTCTGTTGACGTAGTCTTCAATGACATCACTCAAGATGATGTGGAATTTAATATGTGTCTTACTCCTTGACTTCGGACCTTCGTCTTTCGGGGTTGTTTGCTGCATGTTTTGTCCAACCTCCCGATCTCCGAAATGGTGAAATCCCAACTAAAGGTGTTGGATCCTCTTCCACAACCTGTTTTACATGTGACCTCAGGTTATGACCCAAGGGTGAGTGTTTTTCGATTTCTACGTTTCGAGATTTCGAACAACTCTCGTCGTTGTTTCTCTGAATCACGAATTGTCGAATTTGTTGATCTAGTGTCACGTGTTCTCCTTTCAACCAATGGATATAATCTCTTTGCGACATCACATATTGAAAGTTCCCACAACACTTACGTTTGAATTTTCAATTCTTCGATTTAGCGAAATGATGACCCTTCGCCACGTTCCATCCTTGACAATGGACGGTCCCGATGCTTTTGGAAGGAACAACAACTATGATCCTTTTAGAAAGATCAATGACTATGATATTTTTGGATGATATGACAGTCGAGATTTATTTTATGATGTATCTCTTGTATCTTATCATGTCCTTCCACTCGAACACAATTCGATGGTTCAGATATTTTCACGATTTCGTGTATCGCGAGTTCCTACATCTCTTCCTTTGACTTCTCCATTTGGCGAGTCAGTGAAATGTTGATCTGCCGCCATGTGTATTATGGCTCCAATAGCCAGGATCATTTCACAGATTTGGGGTGTTTGACTGACTCCTGGCTTATCCTCCTTGCAGCTCCATTGGATCTAACCATTGTTGGTCCTTCGTGCTCCGATCCGACGATCACGATCCTTTTATGATCCTCAAGCTCACGGTCACCCATATGACCGTCATTCATTATATGAGACATTCAACATGATCAAACTCTTGATAGGATGACTACTGAGCTTCTCACTCTGATCGGAAGGCTTCTAAGGCCTCTCACCATTTCCTTCGATCCTGATTGATACTTATGCAATGTGTTTCTTCACTTGCTAATTCTCCTGAGATTTAATACTGTATGTGCATTCTTTTATGCACTGATAGTTAGTTGATCCTATCGTGATCATTAATAATCACGAATTTCTTCTGCTACATGATATAATGTGAAATGTGCTCTTCTGATCTCTGCACACTGTTTGACATCTCTTGCTAATTGATATGCTTGTTGACACCAGTGACAATCTTATCTGTGATAATTCATCATTAACAATAGATCATCATATCGACTATTGACATCATTGACAATATTTCCAACAATATAGCCCCAGGAGGGGGTGAACCATGATAAACTTGTGTGTTATGTGTGATTTTTAATGAAGGTTTACTTCTATTTATCATTATGTTATGAATGAATGGTTAAAATAGTTATATCAGCATGAATGCATAGGGTTAAATATGAATGAATCATAGAAGTAATTGAATATTTAACAAGGTTAATACATAAGAAATAAATAGCAAGTCCCATGTTCCCACTCATTCCTAGACTGCAAGCACTTGAGCATTGTAGTCACCCATAAAATCTATCTTGTGTGAGACTGTGTTATGCATCCTGTGCATAGTGTTTTCTTCTGGTTTACCAGGAGTGCCAATAGTTTTTTAGGGTTTTATTGGAAACCTGTTGAGATTTGAACCTGGGTCAAACCAAGAAGAGGTAAGAGAAAGAGAGATAACCAACAAATGGTTTTGTTTTCGGTTGGAACTGTACATGAGTGAGTCGATGGGATCCGTGGAACGAATGCGTGAAGGATGAAAGTATAGAAGGGAATGTTTAGGCCAAGGAATCCAACAAAGACGGAGTTTGAAATATGGTTGAAAATGAAGGAACTTGAATTTACGCAGAAGGACAACAGAAAACCTACGCTAACACCGCGCAAATATCTCAACAAATATGTGTTTATCAACTTGGATGAGGTCTTTTTCCTGTGATTTCCTGCATTTGTTGCAGGAGTGGTTATTGAGATTAAAATACAACCACCCTACAAATTGAATCAGACAATTGGAGTGGAATCCTATGGAGATCGTGCAATTACAGCAAGTTAATAACAAATTTATGTGCGTAGTATATTTTTGGTTAGAAAGTATTGTTGCAGGGTTTATCATCAAATGTTCAGTAGATACTATGAATTCTTACACCATAGTAGAGAAGGATTTTCTAAAAGGACCCATAGGTAGATACATCATATCGATGTATACTTCAATCAAGATTTTATTGTATGACAATAGTGTGATTACCATGGAATCAGATAGCTAAACTTCTCTGCGTTCATGGGGGAAAGGGAGAAGCACTGACAAGAGGTTGATAAATGGAGGAATAAATGGATAAAATAAAGAATAAGGAGGCCATGAAACCAATCATGATGGAGGAAGACCAGATAAAGAAGATAATGGAAAAATTTGGAGAGACGCATAGTGGAGTACCCTACCAATATAAAATGAATAATAAGAAGAGAGCCATAGCTAATAAAGAGGGCTTGGCAAGTGATGAAGAAGAGGTAGAGTATCTTTGGGATATGGAGAATATTGAGGAAATCCTATACACAACATATGAAAGGAAAATAGGAGGTCTAAGTTCAGGGACAAAATGTATAAATCCAATCTATATCACCATCAGTGTGGAACCTACAACCCCATGTGCGACTAATACACCAAAAAGAACACCAGCGTTTAAACAACCAAATTTTAGTGAAAGAAAGACAACATGACACACATCTAGTCAAGGAGAATCAACTTGAGGATCCAGTTCAGGAAGTAACAGTCATTTATCTACACCGCATGGAGGTAGTAGTTCAACACAGTTCAAAATGTAAAGACATGATCCCACAATCAAATTACCAGAATTTCAAGGAGAGGCGTCAGAGGACCCTGAAAAACAATTATTCATATGTGAGAAGATATGGGAATCAAAGAAGATTAAAGATGAGGGTACAAAACTCACACAATTAGCAATCACACTGAGAGACGGTGCACTAGAATGGTATATGATCCTAGATGTAAACAGTCCACTAGGAGTAACAAAGACTATTGCAAACATAAAAAAACTATTGATAAACAAATTTTAGAAAATCAGCTCAGAAGACCAGTACATGAATTAAATGATTGAAATGAGACAAAAACCAGGTGATTCTATTTGGGAGATTTCTCATAGGTTTAAACATCTAGAAGTTAAGTTGAAATATTCAATTAATGACATGCAACATAGGCATTTATTTGTGAACTCACTGTTACCACATTTGAAATAACCATTAAGACAACAAAAGTTCCAAACTCAGGCAGAGGCTCTGCATGCAACCTTACAACTGGAAGAGAACCAGTATCAGCAGAAAAATCCAACAATAGATGAGATGAAGGAGGATTTGAAGAATATAACATTTCAACCTAACCAGAATAAGGGTAAAGAGAAAAGAGAAGGCATTTGGTGTGCCTTATGCAGGATAGAAGGACATGATAAGAATGAATGTCCAACTTTCACATATTATATGGTGATAGGGGTGCCAAACCCATTGCCAACAAGAGGACCATGGTGCGATATTTGTAAGACACATGGGCATGATCCATATCATTGTCCAATGATGCAGAAATATAAGACAGTACCCAAAAGTTCATATTGCAATTTTTGCAATTCAGTGGGTCATGATGATAAGGATTGTAGGAAAATGGAGTTTATGAGAGAAACAACTTTAGATAATTATAGGGTGAAATAATAAATGATGATAGGACAAGATACACCATGGTTCAACTAGGTACCACCACCATACAATAATGCACAGTAGCAATACAACAATGTGCAACTG
>ML830773.1:104988-131053 GCA_009831015.1 Picea engelmannii | reverse complement strand
CTAACTAGGTTTTGTTTTATTATTTTTATGGGTCCCTCTGTTTCTTGCTGAGAAACTTTTTACTGCTTTGTCGGGGATCCCTGGGTGAAGCATCTTGAGGTTTCATTCTTTGGCTTCTATCTTTTGCCAGCTGCTTTTACCCTTTAGGCCTTTAGCCCCTTCCCACAAGGTAAGGTACAACCTTTAAATATTTGGCCAACCCAATGCCCGGACCAGTGTAATGGGACAGATGAGCAGGAGAAAGATGGAAAGTGGTAAGTATGGTGGGAGCGGACGATGGCTTCTCATGAATCCCCCTAGTGGCAACTCAAAACCTATGGGCACAAGCTTACTAGGGCATCCTGTCATTCCCCCCAGATATGGTCAAGTGGATAGGCATAAGATCCAAGCACTCGTTAGAAACAAAAAGAATTAAATGCACATATTCAAAGGTTTTGAGGATTGGAGTGACACATACCATGATACTCGGACTTATTACCTCATGGAGCAAGATCCACTTCTGCTACAGGACCAGTCTGAGGTGATGGATGCTATTGCTGCTGACAAAGTGGAGGCGTTGAAGAAAAGAAAAGATGGGCCCTCCAGGGCCATGCTCAAGTCGATCTGGCTCTCGGTACTCCATGTCTAGGACCTGTGGGCCTCGAGACATAATCTCCTTAGTTATCCCTAAACTAGGGGATAACAATGGGGAAGGGCCTCACACCTTGGGTGCCCCCCTTGATGCTTAGTTAGATGTTTAAAGTTTAAACACTAGGAAAGGGGTTCCCCCCCCCTCACAACTCATCCCTTAAACCCTAAGTGCGCCCCCTTTGACTGGATCTTCCCTCCTTTGATTAATGACACTTGTAAAGCATCTAAGGGGGGTCTCTCCTCATTCCCTCCTTTAAAAGGAACCCCCCTCTCCTCATTTTGGCATCAAGTTTCATTGCAAACCTATGCTGCCCAAATTGCTCCCTCTCTCTCTCACTCTCTCCCATTTCTCTCATGTATTCTTGCTGCAATATTGCAGCCATTTGTTGTGCAATAAAAGTGAAGCTTTGGAGGAACTCTTGGTGTTCTCTTGGTGTATTCTTGGTGCTCTTTCGCTGCTCTTGTATGGTGTTTTCTTTTGGTTGAGGTAATATTGTAAATTTTTGTTTATTTTTGCTCACATTGTTTTACTTGAAGAACCATAAACAAAGTATTTTGCTAGGGATAAATCTGTAGTAGTATTGCTATAGGTTTATGTGATTTGTTTTTACTAGTGTTTGAAAAGTATTTTGTAGGCCTTTTAAAAGATCTCACTTTCTTGCCTCATTGTGTAGCAAGGGTTTACAGATTTACAGGTTACTAAAGCTTGGAGGAGTGGACTCCAAAAACTTCATTTCATTTCACCTAAATTTCTGATATAGTTTTCAGCTCTTATATATTTATTTTCTGCACATATAATCATCTAAATTTTACTTTCCAATCATTTTCCAAGTTCAGATTTTGTACATAATTTTTTTTATTTATATACTAACCAAAAACTAGCTTGTTTAGGTAATTTTTAGCATTTTCCAACACTTTTTTCTTACTGTTTTGTGCAGGTTTTCATCATTCTAAGGGGAGGTGCTGCCAAAATTTGGCCACTAGGAGCTCAAGAAAGCTCCTAAAGGCTATGGTGCAAAACCCTCTTCTATTTCTTGCTTTCTAAATTATTGTAAGCAACCCAAGAGAGTCTCTTGGGCTTGCATTCTCAAATTATTTTCCAAGTTTATAATTTGTAAATTAGTTTTAGAATTTTTGCCCATACCTTGCATGTGAGTGGCTTAGCCACCCTTGCAAAATCGTGCTGGCTAGTTTAGAAGTAATTTTATATATTTTTTAATTTGTTTGTCCACCTTGGTCAAAAAATCGGTAGGCTTGTCCTCCACCTTGTGCCATAGTTGTGAGGCTTGTAAAGTTATTTAATTTTGCCCACCTTTGCCACAAAATCGGTAGGCTTGTCCTCCACATTGTGCCAAAGTTGTGTGGTTAATTTGTTTATGTTAATTATTTTAAGCAATTTATTTTTTTGTTTGCCCACACCTTGCATGTGAGTGGCTTTGCCACCCTTGCAATATCGTGCTGGTTAGTGCTTAAAATTTTATTTTTTCAAAATAAACTTAAATAACCATGCCATTTGCCCCGTATTCCCTCCCCTTGCCACTTTGTGAACCTTGGGTAATAAGAAAGGGAAAAGGACTCTGTGGCTAGTTTAACTAGGCACTCTTTTCCATTATTGTTTGGCCATTAAAAAATGGTGACTTGTGGAGGTTAGAAGAGGTTGAAGCCCGGGATAGTTTCATGGCACTAAGTGTCCTCCTTGTTGAGCGCCCAACACCTTGGATCTGACCTGTGGATCTAGGAGAGAACCTTGTTGTTCTCTTGTTGAGCACCCAACATTTCCTCTTGGTTAAGGGATAAGGACTTGAGGTAGTCACATAGCTTAGGTTTGTAACAATTCACATCTAAACCAAATTCAAGAGAGACCTAAAAATCTACTAAAAACAACCCATACACTTGCACAACATTTACATTTCCTTGCAATTTCCATTTCAACAATTTATTTTCAAGTATTTAAATTCCATTTATTTTCTGAAGTATTATTTGTTCATTATTTCAAAGCATTATTTAATTCTTTGGGAATTAATTGTTTATGTGTAAGGTTATTCTTTGAATCATTGTGTGGATAGTTTTACTCTTTATTTCAAGTTGAAAAGATATCTTTTGTGATTATACTTCAATAATTAAATTTAGTAATCTTTAGGCACTTGTCTAATTTTTGTATTATAAAATAAAGGTTTGTTTGTCATTGGAATATTGCATATTGCATTGCTGCTTGTCATTGGGTTGGGTCTCCCTAAGCAACGAACTAATTAACTCCTAGAACTAAAATTAATCAAACATAATTTAATAGGGTCTACCCCCCTTGGCTTCCCTAGGAGTGAGCCTAGACGGAAGGAGTCCAGATTGAGGTGACAGTGGGTCTGGATTCAGGTTTGTGCCTCCAAGGACACACCAAGTGGGTTGGAGACTTCTCCATGTTTGTAGGTGTGTAATAGGCTGCGACAGGGGGTTTGGAGTAAACCCTGGTTTGGATCGGTTTCGGTGGTAAAAGATTCCACCCTAGCTAATCAGATTTCGGTGGTGAGAGATCCACTCTAGCCATTTGGTTGGGAAGACCATTCAAGTTTTCCACTTGGATTCCAGTGTTAAGAAGATTTATCCACTTTTTGCAGCAGGTTGGGGGTTTGTAGAGACCCTATCTCTTCTAGAGGAAATCAAACCTATTTTTTGGAGGTTGTTTTGCTTAGTAGAGGCCTTGTATTCTTGCAGTAGCTCACTTTTGATTGGCAAAGGCCGAGATCTTCTTGGTAGGCTGAGTATTCTTCAAAGGAGGTCGATTCCTCTTGGGTAGGGCCGAGTTTCCATTTGTACAGGCCATATGTTATTTGTGGGGCCAATTTCTTGAGAGAGAGAAAGGTTGAGTTCTTTGTGGGAGGCCAAGTCTTTGGTAAAGAGGCTGAAATCTTCTATTAGGGGCTGAGTCTTCTATACCAACAACAAATCTCATTGGGTAGAGACCGATTTCTCTTGGGCAAGCCGATTTCTTTGAGGAAGAACTGAGTTTCTATTGGAAGGCCGTGTTGTCCACCTGGTGGAGCTGAGTTTGGCTGTAGGAGGACCGATTTTCTGGAGTGAAGGTTGAGTATCATTTTTGAAGGTCGTACTTGATATTGTTGGGCCGAGTTTAGTTCTGTGTGGGCCGTATTTACAGCAGTGAGGGCCCTGTAGAGGCCGCCCTTCATCACTGGCTGCAGGTGGTAACTTGGGGAAGTTATACTCAGTCATATCAATAACATATTTCGCCCATACCACTCTTATTCACTCAGATATGGTCATAGCACATATTATGAGGTTAGCGTGTTAATAAATCAGATCAGAGCTGATATTTTTATTTGCTGTTGTAATAGGTTACGCACACTTTGTTATTTGGATGAGTTAATTTCCATTGCAACTCACTGTTATAATTTGTATACATTTTCTATTTTTTTATTGGCAACCAAACCTATGCTTAACCATTGACAAATACATCAAGGAAACATATCAGCAAACACAAAATACAAACAACAACAGTCAGAGGGGGTTTCACATTGGGTTTGAGTTTGTCAACAAAGTGTTTGACAAAATCCCAACACCAAAAATAAGCTACACCAAACAAAATGGGCATTTTACTAGAGGTTTTGAGGGTACCAACAAACTGTTTGGAAAAACACTTGATCCAAATCAACACTAAAACCATTAGCAGTAAAACATTAAACATAACAACAATTATTAAGGGGTTCTTACAGGTTGTGTGTCAAGTGTTTGATGAAAATCCTAAGCCAAAATATTCACTAAATATATTAGCAGCAAGTAGAAATCCATACCATACTTAGGGGGGGTTATTGCAAAGTGGCTCACCAGGAGCGAGATTTAGCAAAAGTTTGCCCATTTGTTGGAGTGAATAGGAGTGGATCCCATCTGTAATAGGATCTATTATATGGTGTTTCCCTACCCTAATGGTTTTCATGATAATAAAGTGTGGGTTTTCTATATTGTTCTCTGGATCTCGTGTGGTGATTGTATTTGTAGAACTTGAAAACTTACCAAGAATGTAATATAGCTAGGGGAATAATATGGGGTACCTAGGGAGGTACCCAAGGGGAATAATAGTAGAGAGGTATTGTTATGTATGGAGGCCACTATTATTAAATAAGGTCTAGTGTGAATGCAATAAATGTAAGAAGACTTTCTAGAAGGTTCTGCTTCTAGAAGGTTCCTCCTCTAGAATGTTTTTAGGTAGTAGGCAACACTATATAAAGGAGGTATGAACAATGTAATGGGGAAGTTGAGAAGTATTGTATTTGGAGCGGTAGCTCATTAGAAGGTTTCATCCTCGAAGAAGCAAGTGAACAGGAGTGGATCCTTTCTGTAATAGGATCTATTGTATGGTGTTTCCCTACCCTAAGGGTTTTCATAATAATAAAGTGTGGGTTTTCTATATTGTTCTCTGGATATTCTATGGTGATTGTATTTGTAGAACTTTGAAACTTAACATTTGGTATCAGAGCTATTTCTTCGGCCAAAGAAAGAAAGAAAATTTTGGGTTTTTTTGCAGATTTTTTCAAGGAAAAAAAAGGGGGCGGCGCACTTTAGACTCAATTCTTAAAATTTCTGAGCAAAATTTGTAAAACCAAATTCCATATTTCAATTTCTCTAGGAAGATTTCCCAATTTTGAAATTTTTTTTTGTCTAAAACAAAGTACGAGAAGGAAAGTTATCAACAATTTAAAATCAACAATTTTCAAGGTTTTTCCGGAAAAAGCCGTGCGATTTGCAAAGTAAGTTATTTTTATAAGCCCTAGTTTTCTTTTTGGGTTATGGAAAGCAGGATATTTTTTACTGGAAAACATTATGGCCCTAGTATTGAAGAATTCATAATGTCTGAAATGTCATTATGGGAAGAGAGGTGGAAATCTTATCTCCACTTTTGTTTTAAAGAAGATGCTCTCATACGGTGAAAATCATTTGACTTTTGTAAGTGGATGTCACTTTCCGAGGAAGCATTTGAAAAATTACTTTTAGACCAATGGTCTCATGCCAAGAGTACAAATAAAGAAAGAACCAAGGGTTTATTTTCATGTGGAAACTCTATATTATAGGTTCATGGATGCATTCAACAAAAGAAGGTTATCGTTTCTATTAACCTTAGTTGCATGCATAATTTTATCAATGCTTAGTTGGTTAATATATTGCAAGTTCAAGCCAAGAATATGCAAAGCAGACAGGTTGAGGGCAACAATATTATGGTTTTTAAAGATTTGAAGCTAACCATGGACAAATATATATTCCATTCTAATTTTTGTGCCATTGATATGCATGATGTGGATGCTATTCTTGGATATCCTTGGATGGCCACAATTGGTACAATTAATATTAATGTGGAAAAACAATTTGTGAAACATTGGTACAAGAAAAAGAAAATTACATTGCAGGATGTGTCTCTTAGTAAGAAAGAAGGGCCCATGGGGGCAAGCAAAGAAGTTATTGCAGAGTCTGAAGTTGAATCAAAGGCAGAGTCTACAATAGGACTTTAAGCACAACCCCTGGAAGGACACGATAAAGAAGCCATGGAGATTAGGGTGGAACCAATTGCTAAAGTTGTTGTATATCGCCATCCACACCACATAGAGAAACAACAGTGATCAAGGCAGGGGCATGAGCATCGACACATTTTATATGGACTAGCATGGCACTAGAAAGGAAACAAATCAAGAGGTGCTTGGAGGAATACCAACATTGCAGGACGATATCAGACTTTTTATGTATTACATTCTGATTTTTGTGCCATTGATATGCATGACGTGGATGCTATTCTTGGATATCCTTGGATGGCCACAATTGGTACAATTAATATTAATGTAGAAAAGTCGTTTGTGAAACTTTGGTACAAAAAAAAGAAAATTATATTGCAGGATGTGTCTCTTGGTAAAAAAGAAGGGCCCATGGGGGAAAGCTGTTGATATTATGGTAGGTGTGGGAGGTATTAACCTCCACTTGTAACCTTTGACCAGACTAGAATATTCCGGGAAGCAGGAGAAACCCTAAAGCATTGGATAATAACCTTAGAAGACAAGTCGACTTAATAGAATAATTAATATTAAGTTATTAGCCTCTAGGAAGAGAAGTCGACCCAGTTAAGTGACTTGGAGTAGTATAAATAGAGGGCGTTGTTGACCACCTATTTTGACTATAGGTCAATGTCATGTACAATGTGGTACAACAAGTTTTGAAGACCTCTTGGCTCAGCATGACAATTTTGCCCCAAGTTTTGTAATCGAGATGTCTGCTCCCCTGCGTGGGATAATAATGTAATATGTTAGCATGAATCATTTTTTAGTTTAGTTCCCTAGGACTTTATCATTAGGGAAGTCCTTTCATAGAGTGTTTTTTTTCCTCAGGTAATTAATCTTGCCTACCAGACAATTTTAATTATCCTTGAGTTTTTCACTCACAATAATCCTCTGAAGTGGTGAAAGGCGTTCTAGTGATCAAGCCCAGTAGGTGACTAAGGTTTATAAGTGTTGTATATGACCATGCTAGACATCTCCTAGAGTCTGGCATAATTTCTTTAAGTTTTGATAGGATTTTTTAATAATTAAAATTTCCAGAAATTGAGAATTTTTAATTATTTTTGATGTAAAATGTAAAATTTTGATCCTTGGGGATATTGTATAAGGGTATGAGTACTCAAATGAAATGGATCATGACCCCCTACACCCTTGGACCAAGTTTTAGGTCAATTGGACAAGTTTTGCTAGGTCATTGTCCATGAGGAGTCCAAGTCAGTTAAAAGACAACATTTAATTGGCTAAGGTAAAATAGCCAAATTTTGTAAAAGTGCCTAAAGTCAGGAAAAAAGGTGGGGAAATGCTTCCTAAGGTGTTTCCTAAGTTAGAAAAGGACTTTGGCATGTGCAAGCCCCCCCCCAAGTCAAGTTACAACCTTTGGTTGGCTGCTCCCTAGGGGAAGTGCGCCCCCCCTCTTCATATAATTATGCAAAAGGTTGAAACAAAGCATGGGGATGCCCCCACTCCTTGGTGGACCCCCCTTGGACCTCAACTATGTGATCAAACACAATAGTGGGGGTTCCCACTTTCTAAACAACTCACCCTTCTTCCTAAAGTGCACCCCTCCCTCATGTGGTGCGCCCCCCTTGAAGAGAGCCCCCTCCCTTTTGGTTGACACTTCTCACACATGCAAGGGGGTCTCTCTTGCATTTCTCACTTAAAAGGAAGGCCTCCCCTCCTCTTTTGACCATCTATTTTCAGAGCAAGTCTATGCTGCCAAAATTTCTCCCATTCTTCTCTTTCTCTTTCTCTCTCCCATTCTCTCATTGTAAATCTTGCTGCAAGTATTTGCAGCAACATTTTCTGATTAATAAAAGGACGTTTTGGAGGATCTATGGTGTGCATTGGGAGTCTTCTTGATGCTGTTTATGGTGTTTTGTTGAGGTGATATTTGCTGCATTCAATCTTTTGTATTTTTTCTTTCACTAGTTAACTTAGAGACCCCAAGCAAAGTATTTTGCTTGGGATTTATTGGTAGTAGTATTGCTATCAGTATAGTGATAGTTTCTTTCAAGTTTGCAAAGTATTTTACAAGCTTATTAGATGCTTTCACCTCTTTGTTGCATTGTGTAGCAAGTTATACTCTTTTGCAGGTCACTGAAGGATTGGGAGGAGTGAATTTCAGATCTGGAAATTCACTCATTTCACCCATCCAGAGCTTCATTTTATTTTTTGTTCTTATTGCCATATTTCCTTCTTTCTTTCTAGCATATTTATGGTCTGAAATGGTCTTTTGAATTACATTTTATGTTCAAAAATTTTCCTCTTAATTTCTGTTTATGTACTAACAAAAATTAATCAATCTTAAAGTGTCTGGTAGCATTATCCAACAAACATTTGCTTGCTGTTTTGTGCAGATTCTCTCCAGGTCAAGGGGAAGTGCTGTCCAAATTTGGTCTCAAAACACTCAAGGAAGCTTCCTTGAGCTTGGGTATCAAACCCCCTTCCTTCTCTAGTTTTTCTGAGCATTGTAAGCAACCCAAGAGAGTCTCTTGGGCTTGCATATTTTTCCTAAATTAAATTTATGATATTGTAATTTAGTTTAATTTGCCCACACCTTGCATTGTGTTTGGCTCAGCCAACCTTGCAAAATCGTGAAGGCTAGAGCAGATTTTATTTATGTTTTTACATTTCATTGTTTGCCCCACTTCTCCCATAAAGAGAAGGTTGTGTGGCTAGATTAATTCTTTCCTTTCAGTCATTTTATTTCACCCACCTTGGCACAAAATCGGTAGGCTTGTCCTCCACATTGTGCCATTGTTGTGAGGTTGCAATTTGTTTATTTCTTTTGCCCACCTTTGTTCTTAAGGCAAAGTTGTGTGGCTAGTATTGTTGTACTTTACTTTCAAGGTTATTATGCCCACACCTTGCATTGAGCTTGGCTATGCCAACCTTGCAATATCGTGAAGGCTAGAAGTAAATATTTTTCTTTGGAAAGTCATTGGTATCGAGGCGAGCACTTCAGACAGAGGAGTTTGAGGGGTTTGATGTTGTAGTAGCAAAGGGCCATACAGTGGAGTGTTTAGACAGAGTTCCAGACTTGGAGATTAAGTTAGGAAACTACACAGTGAGAGACACATTTTATGTGGTTGACCTATCTAACACAGATGTGTTATTGGGAGTCCAGTGGATGATCACATTGGGCAAAATCACCACCAACTACCAAACCTTGGAGATGGGGTTTGTTATCCCCCACTTTCAGGGATAACTAGGAGATTATGTCTCGAGGCCCACAGGTCCTAGACATGGAGTACCGAGAGCAAGATTGAATTTAGCATGGCTTTGGAGGACCCACCTTTTCTTTCTTCCAACATCTTTATCTTGTCAGCAACAACAACATCCATCACCATCGGCTTGGTCCTGTGTTAGAGAAGGTTCTTGCCCCATGAGGTAATTAGTTCGGGTATCATGGTATGTGTCACTTTGATCATCAAAACCATTAAATGTATGCATCTGATTCCTCTTATTTCTAACAACTGCTTGGATCTTACACTTGCCCAGTTGACCATGTTTGGGGGGATTGACAGGGTGCCCTAGCAAGCCTGTGTCTGTAGGTTTTGGTTTGCCACTGGGGGGGTTTTTGAAAAGCCATCGTCCGCTCCCATCATAGCACCACTGTTTCATCTTGTTTCCCGCTCACTTGTCCCATTCCACTTGTCCAGGAACTGGGTTGACCTATTTTCAGGGCTGCACCTTATCTCATGGGAAGAAGGGGCTAAACTTTAAAGGCCCAGAAGGTAAAAGCGAGCTGGTAAAAGATAAAAGCCTAAAAAATGAAACCTCRAGATGCTTTGCCCAGGGATCCCCGAGAAAGCAATAAAAGGCTTCTCAGCAAGAAACAAGAGGGACCCGAAAAAATAGTAAAACAAGACCTAACCAGAGGATAGGGGGTCTCATCACGAGCCAACCTATTAGGTCCATGGGTACCTAGCAGTATGACATTGCCATCAGTTGGTTACCACGTCAGGGCAGTGACTCTTGGTTGCATGGCCAAGGGAAAGGGGGTCTCATCAGGAGCCAACCTTCTCATTTCTGTGAAAGTACTTGTGGGTAATGCTGCCACCATTGGTCACCACGCCAGGGCAGTGTCCCCTGGTTAGCTCTCGAACAAGAAAAAAAGGAAAAATAATAAAAGATAAAAGAATGAAAAGAATAAGAATAAAAGGCAAGAATGGGCTTGGAAAAAATGCATCTAGGACAATTACAGCTCGCCTTTTAACAAAGGCACTCACAGGTAACATTTCTTGCATCCTTGGTCCTCACTGCACCCAGATGTTTGGACTTCCCCTGACCACATCACCCACTTACATGGCTTGGATGAGGTCTCTTTCGAGAACTTCCCTTTTCCAGTGGACACTAGCCTAATAGGATGCCTTCTCCTTTTCTCCAGACTTGTATTGTAGGCTTGTGTAACGTCTTTGAGTTGTTAACTGATGTATTAGGGATTTTATGCACATGTTTAATAATATTGATGATGAGATATGATTGACATTGCTTTGATCCCTGTGACTGATGAGCCCATGGAGGGCGTAGCTTTTGATGTGCAGGACCATGCCTGACGGACATGTACCATTTTGGACTGGTACACATGGGGAGATGATCAGTTCGGACCTCCATGGGGCTGAAGAGCCCATTAGGTGGATGCTGAGACCCCATCAGGGGGCAGAGACAGGACAGAGATGGATTAGGGGCTTTGCACCAGAGAAGGAGAGGACGTTCCACCAGAGGCACTTTGGTAGAGCTTGACCTAGGGGGATTGACCCTCTTTTAGTGGAACGTTGGCCTTGGAAGGCCTGGGACGTCACCCTTGATGACCATGACGTCATCCAGCCTATTGGACGTCTTGGGAGGCAGACTGGGCAGTATTGGCATGTGTGGCATGATGGAGGAGCCCAAGGAGGGCTAACGTTTTGCTCCAGGATGCCGCATTTGCCCTAAAAGGGGCTAACGTCTCCTTTGGAGAGGCTTCATGTCTCTTTTCAGCTTGATTAGGGTTTTAAATTTGACATTTTAATGTAAAACAGTATGATTTTAGTATTTTGGCCTTGTCGGCCTTTTTTATGACCTAAAATGTAAAATTAGGTCATGGTATGGTATAAATGAAGGATTTTCACCTTCATTTTTTCATCACAACTTACTCACTCCATAAGGAAGTCTGAAATTTGCGCCCTATCTTGGGTTATTGGCTGATTTAGTGATGCACACTTGTTGAAGGAGGATTATTTTGGCATGTTTTGGCATTTCTCTTGAAGGAAGGTGTTACAACTAGCATTTGCATTGATATTTCTTGGTGATATGTAAGTAATTTTCTACAAAACTTCTTGAATGAATGGTTGTAGTTTCATTTCTTGCATATGTTTATGAATTTTGCTGAATAAAACCCTAGGTGACAAGCACACAAGTAGGTCCTTATCTCATGTCCCCTTTGAGAGAAATTTTCAGCCATTGAAGAAGAAGAGAGCCTAGCCATTGCTACACTCTCTTTCTCTCTTCATTTATTGCTAGTGTACTATCTATAAGCTAAGAGGAGAAAGACACCTTAAGCCTAGGTCTACTACACTTTGGGCCGATTTTTCCATGGTTTACTGAAAGAGCCTTGCAGTACCAACACTGTTCATCATCAACCCCTCTAGTCTTGGTTTTATGCTTCATCTTTTAGCTATCCGTTTTTCCTTTTGAGTTAAGGAAGGAGGAGAGATCACAGAGGCCTAGTTCACCTACACCAAAGTGACCTTCTCTCCCCTAAGGTTTTGACTTTGGGGCCTTGTTTCAGCAACACTTCAAAGCCTTTCCCTCTAGTCCTTAGCTGTTGCCTCCTTTAGCTCTTGTGTAGTTCACCTTTTGACTCCATTAACCCTAAGGCACTGATCTGAATACCTCTTGCGTTGAAGTGAATTTGATCAAAACTACTCTCAAGACATTGAATGAAACCCTAACTACACTAACCCTAGCTTACAAACTAACCCTATTTGACTAAGTGTTGCCGTCATCTTCAGCTATAAATCAATAGTGCAGCTAGACGTTTTCTTTATGAGTAATTGAATAATGATTAGAGGCATTAATTGAATGAAGTATTGATTTATTGCATTGAATGCCACGTTATTCCAACATTTATTGAAGAAGTGATTATTTGATTGCTATTTTATAAACATTGACTTCCTCAATATTTATTGTCAAATTGCTTATATGTTTATTAGATAGTCACTGATTTATATGAAGTACTAACCCATTGAGCAAGCTTGCATATATCAGTTTATTGTTGCTTTGTCTCAGGCAGGTGTATCTCTTTGGGGGGTTTTTACTTTATTGGCCTTTTGGACGRACTATTTGCTCGGTGGTGACTTGTGAGGGGGGAATAACTGCTTTATCCTGTAATCCTTTGCCTTCTCAAAACCCCAGGTCACCGGGGACGTCTCCCCTGGGCCTTACCACCCTAAATAGAAAGAACCATCCCATTGTGGTGACATTGGGTGGGATTGGTTCCTGTTATGCCAGTTTGACCTTCAAACCTCAGGCCTTTTATCCTTGCTACAAACTGTGCGATAACAGGGTTTAGAGACAGTGACGGGAAGAGGGTTGTTCTGAGGAGCATGTCGACATGAGCACTCAGGACAATTTCGGCCAAGAGGATGGAGAGGATATTCAGACATGGGGAGGTAACATATGTTGCAGAGTGCTTGATCACTATGCAAAAGGATTCAGAGGGTTGACAACAGTATCTTACAAAGATCAGGAACTTGTTGGGACGACATCAACAGGTTTTTGGGTCGATTCCACCAGGGAGACCACCTGACAGGGGGTTTGAGCACACCATTGAGTTCGAGGAGGGGGCCAAACCTATGATCACACCACCCTATCGTAATCCTAGGAGGTTCACGAATGAGATAGGGAAAGCAATTAAGGAATTGCTAGCGATGGGACACATCAGACTTAGTAGCAGTCCATTCGCTTCTTCAGTTGTCTTAGTTTTGAAGAAGGATGGTACCATGAGGATGTGCATTGATTACCGGGCCTTGAACAAGAAAACCATCAAGAACCGATATCCTATCCCTCATATTGACGAGTTGATGGATGAACTGCATGGGGTAGTTTTCTTCTCGAAGATTTCTCTAAGCTCTGGGTATCATCAGATCAACATCCGAGAGCAAGACATAGAGAAGCCAACATTTCAATGTCACTTTGGTCATTTCGAGTTTCTGGTTATGCCATTTGGGCTAACCAATGCACTGGCTACATTTCAGTCTTGCACGAACCACATATTCAGGGATCAGTTGAGGAAATCAGTCTTGGTTTTCTTCAATGACATCTTGGTCTACAACATGACACGACAGGAACATATGAGGCACTTGGATGAGGTATTGAGCATCATGGAGGCGCAATCACTATATGCCAAAGAGTCCAAGTGTGAGTTCAGTATGACAGAGCTACTTTACTTGGGCCACATCATCAGTGGACAGGAAGTACAGGTACACTAGAAGAAGATCAGGGCCATTCTGGATTGGCCAACGCCCAGGAATGTGACAAAGTTGAGGAGCTTCTTCGGGTTATGCATCTATTACAGGCAGTTTGTCAGGGGGTTTTCTCAGCTTGGAGCACCACTGATGGATCTCACCAAGCAGGGGGCTTTCATCTGGATCGATGAGTCACAGAAAGCCTTTGATCACATGAAGTCATAGGCACATGTCCAGTGTTAGCATTACCAGACTTCACTTTGTTGTTTGTATTAGAGTGTGATGCATCCGGCGAGGGTATCAGGGCAGTTTTGATGCAGGGAGGACACCCGATTGTATTTGAAAGCAGGAAGCTCAGTCAACCCGAGAGGTTGTACTCCATCTATGACAAGGAAATGCTAGCAATCATGCATGCCTTGACCAAATTCAGACAATATTTGGTGGGCAACAAATTCGTGGTGAAAACAGATCACAACAACTTGAAGTATTTCCTTGAGCAGAAGGACCTCAGTGAGCGAAAACAGAAATGGGTGACGAAGGTATATGCATTCGACTTCGACATAGATTATGTCAAGGGGAAGAAGAACATTGTGGCCGATGCGATATCTAGGAGACCTGCGACATTTTCTTTGATGGAGATTTCAACAGATTGGAAATCCCATTTGTTAGTGGAATATTCCAAGAACAAGTTCCCTGGCGAGATTCTGGATGGACAGATTCAGGATGACAGGTACAAGGTCATTGACGATGTCATATTCTACAAGGACAGAGTCTACTTGGTACCAGATTCAAGGCTTAAGAAGAAGATCCTTGCAACAGTTCATGATTCACCACTAGCAGGCCATCATGGGTTTTTCAAAACCTACAGGCAGATCAAAGAGAGGTTCTCATGGAAGGGCCTCAAAGAGGACGTTATGCGGTACATTAGTGAGTGTGTGACTTGTTAGCAAAACAAGTTAGAGCATACGCTTCCTACTTCAACCATTTCCCATTCCAGAGCAGAAATGGGAGAGCATATCGATGGACTTCATCATAGGCCTACCCAAGGTCCAGGGTAAGGACTGCATCTATGTAGTGGTCGACAGATTGACCAAGTTTTCTCACTTCTATGCCATACCGACAGAGTACAATGCAATTTAGGTAGCCAAATTACTTTTCAGAGAGGTCTTCAGACTTCATGGGTCGCCGAGGAACATCATCAGTGACAGGGACAGTCAGTTTATTGGGATATTCTGGAGGGAGTTGTTTAGGTTGGTGGGGACAGAGTTGACACCCAACACCAACTATCACCCTTAGACAGATGGGTAGACCGAGATCTTCAACAAGTGGGTTGAAGGGTATTTGAGGAACTATGTGGGTGGATGACAAAGAACATGGGTCAGGTGGCTACATTTAGGAGAGCGTTGTTACAACACCACTTTCCACATGTCCATTGGCATGACACCCTTCCGAGCATTGTACAGGAATGATGCTCCCACTTTGATAGACTTGGTTTTCAGGGAGAGCAGAGCTCCCAAGGCTAAGGATTGGATCACAGAGAGTCAGGAGATTCTCAAATTGCTAAAAGAGAACCTGCAGACAACACAAAATTGACAGAAGATGACTGTGGATATGCACAGGACTGAGCGCAACTTTGAGGTTGGGGATTTGGTTTTCTTGAGACTCCAACCTTACAGACAGTCATCTTTGAAGAAGAGTGGGGCCGAGAAGTTGAAGCCCAGATTTTATGGACCTTACAGGATCATGCGCCATGTAGGCGAGGTTGCTTATGAGCTAGAGCTTCCAGAGGGGAGCAAGATTCATCTTGTGTTCCATGTATCTTGCCTCAAGAAGGCGGTGGGACAATTCATCAGCACATCAGAGGAGCTTCCCCCATTGGATAAGGAGGGACAATTGGAGTTGGTTTCGGAGGAGGTACTGGAGTTTCGAGAGCAGAAACTGAGGAGCAGGGTCATCAAAGAGTGTTTGATCAAATGGAGAGGGCTTCCAGTAGAGGATGCTACTTGGGAGAGCGAACAGGTGTTGCAACACCCTGGATTGGTATTGCTTGAGGACAAGCAATTTCGGGAAGGGAGGACTGTAATGTCCCTTTCCAAATAGGAGCTCCAGAGAGGAGGCTTAATGGTCTAAACAACTCTGTTAGACTATAGCCAGGGCCAAAAAGTGGTAAACAGGGTTACTAGAGGTCACTCCAGCCAAGGGTGTTATAATTTGAAAGTGACATTGAGCTAAAAGTGACTAAAAGCGTTTTTAAGCCAACTTGAGCTAAAAATAGAACAAACGAGCTAAAAATAAAGTCAACAACGAATTAGGGTTTCGGGAAGCTATAAGAGAAGGTAAAGCGACCTAATTCATTATTATGCAGAATTTGACTTGTCAGTTGAGGAGAGAGGCGCATCTCAGGAGAGAGCTTGTGGATTCCAGGAGAAAGACACTCATAGGTTGATTTCAGTGTTGAGAGACACACCCTATTCACCGGGAGGATCATCCATATCTTCCATCGTACTTCAACAACAATTATCTAGTTGCAGCAGTGAGGGCGCACTTGTCCAGGGAGAGGGCATGGCTTTTGAGCATCAGTTGAGTCGACTTGTCCCAGCCAGGGAGAATCCAGGGATTCCCCTCCGACCCAGTTGAGAGGAGGGAAGGATGCTTCTATTGCCTGATTTCTCGTCAGATTCTGACGGAGAAATCATCTTGGGCACATTTCTCAGCCATTGAGGGTGCGACAATTGGGGAGGACACATTTGGGATTCTCAAGAGATCATTAGATCAGATCCAGGGAAATCCTTCTGACCCATTTCAGAGGATCCTAGGACGCTTAGTTTGAGACCCTTATCAGTCGATTTCGACGCGGGAATCACTAGGGCGCAATTTCCAGCAGCAGAGGGGGCGCATTTCCCCAGGGAGACCCATCCGGGGTCCAGACATATCAACAGAGGGCCGATTGTCAGTCTGTCAATCACTAGGACTGAGTGAGAGAACAAGGCGCACTGTTTGAGACAGTTTCCAGGCAGATCCGAGGAGTTTAGTCACTAGGGCAAACTTTCCAGTCTTGCAACAATTGTCGTATGAGTTGCCGTAGCTTGCAGCAGATCCTACAACTCATCCGTTGATCCAACAACATTCTTTTATTACAGGGTATTATTGTTTTAGTTTGTTTATTGTATTCCGGCTAAGATCCTTTTGTCATTGATCTAGCCGAGAGATTTATTTTCCTTAGTCGCATACGACATTGTAAACCACAGAAATATCATAATATATGGTTTGTACTCTTTTGTGCCATTTACTATCTGTATGCTTATTCATATGCTGTAAACACTTATTTATCTACACACATGCGAAAAACACCAAGCATGTTAAAACCCACAGCTTAAACGCATCCAGAAACCCCCAGTGTAACAGATTGGACAGCAGACATAACAGATTAGCAGCATTTTCTAGACTAGCCGGATCTGGGATATTGCATTATGCAAAAAAAATGGAAATGTTAAGGAAATTGAAGGTTCTTTTCTGCATGTTTTTTTTTTTAAATTTCCTTTTTAAGTTAGATGTTGGGGTTTGATATTTTCCTTTTTTTGCTGGGGCCTTGGAGTGCGACATGCCAGTCAAAAAAGGAAACGGAAATTTTATTGCTGAAAATTGCTTCATAGATTAGGCAGTAGGAAATGACTGTGAGATGGCAAGAACAAGTTTTAGTGACAGAAACATCCTTGGTAAAGGTGTCTAGATGTTTCCTACGAGATTTTGTAACTTATATGGAGCTAGAAATGAGGTCCTGGCAGAATCCAGTGCCATAATCTTTTAAATATTTACTTTTCTTAATTTATGACTCTTTTTTAAATTTATATTTGAGATTCTGTCTGGACTCCCTTGCTGTGTAAACATGATGTAACTTCTAGCTCCAATGACTGTTTTTGGTCATGTATATAGTATGGACATCGATATCTTTTCTTACTTTCTCCACCATGAATTGTTATCAACATGTTTCATTTGGAGATACTTGTAACTAACTGGTTTCTATTAATTATTTGCATCTCTTCTTTGTATGGACCTGGTCTGCTGCAGGAGTTTCCTTGGTTTCAGGTTAAAAGTTAAATTTGTGATATTTGTACTGATGCAATTGACAGAAATAGCATCAACTTAACTTCACCTTTCCTAGGATTGCTGATTTGAGATGTGTGCATGAATTGGTGTTAAGATATTTAAATAAATGCTTCTTCCCCTTTAATGCTATTGATAATGGTTAACAATTAATGTCAACAAACATGAGAAGCAACAGAGTGAGAATTATTTCTGGTTCCTTGTCAGTATTTGCAGCTAACAATTTTCTTTCAATGTCTTTTTTAGCTTGGGAATCATTTCGTGATTTCATACCAGAAGAGGAAAGAGGTGACTTTATCACAGCATATAACAAGCGACTGAATAGCAGTGATGCAGAACTACAGGTACATAACATCTTTCAATCAGTCAAAAACAACGTATAGCCCTTTAACATTTAGTTCTGGTTAAAGCATGTATAATCTTGAACAAAAGATTGGATGAAAACAAATAGAAATAAACATAAGTCGTCTTCCTCTCTATTTTCTTACTATTTCATTTCTCTAGTTATATCTTCTGATCTTTTATGAATTCCTGAAGGGATGGTCATATTCAGAAATCTAACTCAACCCATTGCACTTGCAGAATAAAGCTGCAAAAATTTGGACTGCACTTGAAATGGCAACTTCTTATCTTCTTCCCAATGAAGAGGCTCTGAAGAGAGGAGAAGATGATGGATTTTCTTTGGTAATAGTCCTTCAGGGAACCATACAAGTGTGATGCACTGCATGTGGTCATGTTTATTTCAAACTCAAAATATACTGATACTAGTGGTTCAAGCTTTGTAGTCTGTGAATTAACAATAAGACTTTGGATTCATCTACTCAACACGCATGCACAATAATGAACCAATGGTTGTCAATTAGAATTGCTTGCATTTTCTTATAAAATATGGTGGTGTCCCAAATCAGGTAGACTTCCTTGTATAAGAAGGCTGCTCTCCAAACCAGTGTTGAAAAAGCCTGCGATTTTTCGCGACTTTTTCCGGCCGACGAAAAATCGGCTAGAAAAAATCGCGATTTTTTCTAATTTGAAAAAGTCGGGATTTTTTCATAAAAGTCGTGGCCAGTTAGTGGAAATCATCCTCATAAAGCAGATTTTTTGAGTTTTTTTGGTCATTTTTGTTTGTTGTTGCTTTCTCCATATTTATGAGCCAATGTGTTTATCTGATTTTGTTGTTGCTTTATATGTTTAAAATTTTGAAAAAAATGGATATATTTTGTATTTTTCAATGTTTGTCGTGGTTTTCCGATTTTTTGCCGATGCCAACTTTTTCAACAGTGCTCCAAACGCATCTTCCTGTCAAATATATGATATATTTTCAAGATGCCCTGATAGAGGATCTATTAGTAATCTAAATGAAGTGAAGTGACTTTTTAGTGAATGGCCATACCCTTTCACCTTTTTAGTTATATTCAACCAATTACTTATTAACTGTAACAGTCACACCTGTCAGTGTGCATGAGGTGAGAAGCTTTCCTGGTTTTGTAAGTTGCTACTTCATATTTGTTTTGCCCAAAGGAAATTCTGCATAGGTCCCTTATTTTTACCATCACAACAATGGGTGCTACCTTATCCCACACCAACCCTTTTTCATTAATATTAACGACCCTACTTGTGCATCTTCAATTATTATTTTAAGATGATAGCCTAACAGTAGTTGACTATGGATTTTACAGTTGACAGGGGGATCATTAAATGAACTATTATGTAATTGCTCATGTTGCTAATTAAGTATTGCTTAGAGTGTTTTTATGAAAGTATTTACTTAGTTTTTGTGGTTTAATTATTACACAGCATACCTGTTCTCAAGTATTGTAAGGGGAGTGGGCCAGGGAAAATTCTAAGGATCCATACCTATCTTAAAGTGTAGAAACCTTGGCGAATCTTACTAATTCTTTAAATGCCAACCATAAAATTTTTGGTGATATTTTTGTAAAAATATTAAAATTTCTAAGGACTTTATATAGTTTCTATAAATTTTGGCGATTTTTAGAGTAAAATATTTTTATTCTATAAAATTTGGGTGAATAAAATGGAAATTGGTGAATCATATTTTGGGAAAAAACATGGAAAATTATCTCATGGGAGAAATTTAGCCCCTATGCTTTCTCATAATGTGTCATTATTAGGTGGATTTTTTTATCAGATTGAGAAATTTTTTTATCCTTCCTTTCTAGGTTCAATGCATTTTCTTCTTGTTTTACTCTGCATGCGACTTAGTATTCCTTAAAATTTTGGTAGTACCGTAGTATTCCTTAGAATTTTGGTACTGCTTTTTCTGATTTACATTACCTTAATGACACTTATTTCTATGGTTTTATATATTGGAGGATTTTAATAACTGTTCATTGTCTAGATCACGCTTGTTGATTGTTTGAATGTGCATAAGCTACATAAATACTGGCAGCTGTATCATATTTACCATTTCTCTAAATGTGTCCATTTGTACTACAGCCCATTGCTTCAACTTGTACATTCAAAACTGCAGTAGCATGCATACATTAGGATATCATCCTTAAAGGTTTGCATGGCTTAGGTAAAGGTTGACATTGGGTTCTATGATTCTAATTCTAAGGCCAGGCATCAACTAGACTCCCATTAAAGACCAACGGGAGCCATTTTGGGGTTGTATATATGATTGGTTGCCAAACTTAAAGTACTATGTGTTACACTTCACCTTGTATGAGGTTTCATATTGTGATTTTCATCACATTTGTGGATATTTGCTGCTGGTTCCTTGGAGATTTTGGAATGACTTGGGGGATTCATCTTCATGGAGCCCCCTTTCTTCATGGCCTTGGATCATTTGATGGAGATCTTTGGTTTCGGGGAGTCTCACTTCTCCTTGGCTAGATGATTTTGCTTGTTGCTTGGTGGTCTTCTCACATGTGCTTGCCTTGTTGATCACCCCTTGGTTGCAGTTTTGATGGATGTGGAGCATACTATCTCATTATGGTGGTTTGGTAGATATGCTTTATCTTGGATATGGATGGTGGATCTAGCCCCGGAGGGGTTGGATGATGATGTTAGGAGGTGTTAGCACACTTTTCTAGCCTCCAATTGAGCTGATAACTCTGATAAAAAAGCGATGAAAAAATGGCTTATTAAAGGAGTAAAGCCTCAAATTGTCACGGGCTAGATCCCTCTTCGCTTGGGCTGGTGCTTTCCAGCCTTAGGGGGGAGTCCCTAGGGTGATTTTGCTGCTGTCTTAAGTCTGATTTTCTGCAAAATAAGACAAAAATAGCGGCTGATATGTCTTGGACAGTGTGTTAATTCCATCCAAAATGAGGGGAAAAAGTAATTTTGTTTGCTTGGAGGGATCTTGCAGGGTTAGCACAAGAAATAAAGAAGAGAAATAGAGAAAGAAACTACTCAAAAGATCAATGAAAATCACAATAAATAGTAAGAAAACAACTAATCTAATTGCAAAATTCAACAAAGCACCATCAAGAAGAAAGGTTAGAACACAAACACAAAGCTTCTTTATTGATAGGCTTGCAAGAGGGTTGGTTGCGCCACAATTGACAAGTCCACAACCGGTACAATGATCACTTTGCTCAAAGAAGAGTAACTAGACTAAAGAATGAGAGAAGAGTGTACTAGCTGCTGCCAAAATCAGACCAATATTGAATGTAGAAGCCTCCAATATATAGTGCTGAAGGTACCAATCCCAAGAGAGAACCAAGAGGATGCTTGGGAGGCTAAAAGAGGTAAGTATGACATCAGGAGGGATAGGAAAGCATGCGCACATGTGAGAAAAACAAAGTGAGGGATGAGAGAATGCATGCCCAAGAGAATAAGGAGTGAAGATCGCACGTGTGGAGAGAAAAGCATGTGGAAAAAGGAATGAATGCACATTAGTTATGAGAGTGAGTGTGCATGAGGGTCTAGGAAAGAGGTAGTGTGAGGAAAATATAAGATATGGAGTGAGTAAAAGAAACTAGGTGCATGAAAGAGGATAGGAGAGTGGAGTGTGAGAGTTTTGAATGCGCACCATAGATAGGAGATGCACATTAACTTCAAGGGAAGGCGCTCTCATAACAAGGGAAAACCCACAATAAACCTCACATGTGAGAGAGAGGCTTAGAATAGGTGCACAAGTGGAAATGAATGGCTAGGAGTAGGTTTTAGCAAAGATAGATGTGACATGCAAGCAAGAAGAGAGGAGTTAGATCCATTAATGCACCACACATGAGTAGAGGAGAGAGAAGCAAGGGCACACTTGAGGAAATAGAGAAAGAGAATGGGGAGTTAGATCACGCGCATACGCTTTATGGAGTGAGGGAAAAGCAAGGAGGATAAATTAGCAATCCAACGCATGTCTAATTGTTGAATTTGGCCGAGGAATGAGTGAGTTTTAGCCAAGGGGAAATTCGCCCTATTTTTTAGGGATTTTCCTAAATTTTAGGAAATCAACGTTTAAAAGCAAATTAAGGCGAAATTTGAGAAACTTATGCGTGGAAAGTGAAAAGGTGATAAGTGAGAAAAAGTTAGTGAGAAAAGTTAGCCTTGACTAGCTAAACTTTCTCTCGAGAAGTGCCACCTCATCCTATGCGCCCTCTTCTCTTTAATTAATTCCTCATTTAATGCTTATGCCTTGGAAAATGCGCACTTGGTCAAATGATGCCATGTAAATGCCACATCACCCTAGACCTTTGCCAAATATCGAAATAGGAGCCTACCACTTGTCGCTTCTAGAGATGACGACCATTGCTAAAAATAGAAATTTTCAAAAATAGTTGTCCGGTCCCAAAAATTTAAAACTTTCCGAAACTCATCGAAACTTTCCAGAATTATCCGGGATGACTAGGAGACCACTGCCATGTGTCCAATGTCTACAAATAGACACTACTAAAAAATAGAAAGTTTTTGCATGTCAATGATATTATACTCATAGAATTTGATTTTCCGCAAGGATTCCGAATCCACAATCAGAATCGACATGCGAGCCTTGGTGCTTGTTGGCACAGGGGCAGACCTAGGGTTCAACTCTAACAACGCACCAACAAGCCCTAACTACTGGCCCTTTCGGCAACACCTGTGAAGCAGATGAAGTCTCACCCGAAGTAGCAATAGGGGGTTGCAGGACACTGGTGTCTACAACCAGAGGAAATGCAAGTGAGTCCAGAATAACAACGCAATGCAATCTCGATATCTTCTACCACTATTATGCTCACTTCGCGAGGCTAGCTATATCTCTTATCTTTTACACAACAATGTAATAACAGTATAACAGATAGCAAATACACAACATCAACCACAAAGAACAACAAGATATACGTGGTTCACCCTCTCCCTAGGGCTACGTCCACAGAACTGTGTTTCTTGATTTATTAAATGAAAACATACAGTTCCTTCTGCTCACTTAGCTCCAGATCTCCTCTCTCTCTCTTTCTCTCCCCCCTTCCTGCACACCTAGCTGTAGGGTTGATCTTCGCACCCAACTGAAGATATTACAATACAGAATGCTTTACAACCACAATACTTCTATCTCAATATCGCTCTCCTCGACGATAGTAGTAACCAATGACCAATCCTCTCGAGTCTTCTAGACCTTTATTTATACATTACATGACTCTTGGACAACCTTAGACCGAAGTCTAGGTGTCAAAACCCTAGGTCCAAAACCCTGGTCCACTTGACCTGCATTTTCAGGGCTTCGCCAGCCTGTCCTTTCTTCTTTTCCGCGAAGTGCTCCAAAGCACCCGTTGGTGTCTTTTTCTGCTTGCTGAGTTGTCCACGATCCATCTTCTTTGCTGATTTATCTTCCTTGACCTTCTCTTTCAACGACTTGCTTTTCCTTACTTCATTTCTTCTTTTCTGCTTCTTTAACCACTTCGACTCTTCCTCGGTTTGCATGCTTCCCACGCAGCTCGTACTTTGTCTTTCTTCTTCCTTAATTTTTGCTTCCTTCCTTCATTCCTAACCAAGGGCCAACAGGCCCCCAACACTCACATGTGACTCGTCCCAAGTCACTGCAAGACTGACCCTTCTGTATCTCTTCGACTGCAGACTGTGCGGAGCAACCTGTGCTTTCTGCTCTGTCCCTCCCCATCGTGTGCAAACTGTCTTTTCTGTGTCTGGTACCCAGTTTCAATTGCACTTGGTACCTAGACCCTTCTTCCTTTGATTTTACTGAGAGCTGCGAGGCAGCTGGTTGTCATAATATAGTTTCAACCTGCTCCCATTTATCAAAACTTCTTTCCATTCTCCATTAGGGGTCTTCAACTACGCAGATCCTCCTTTTGTAACATAGGCGACTTCGAATGGTCCGAGCCACTGTGTCATGAACTTCCTTGGATGCTTCATGAACTTGCTGTCATATAACAATACCAAATCTCCTTTCTTAAATGCTTTCTTCTTGATATGTTTGTCATGATAAGCCTTCTATCGTACTTTTTGTACCTGTTGATGAAATCCTGCAATGAACCTGTCTTCCTCCAGTTCCAGCAACTGCGCAAACTTGTCTTGAACAACGCCAGTGTCATCCATACCTGTAAATGTTGCGATTCTTAAACTAGGAACCAAGTATTCCATAGGTACCACTGCTTCCAGGCCATATACCAACTCAAACGGAGTCTATAGGTCCATAATACTACTGGAATTCTTAAATCCCAATCATCTCTGTTAACACTGCAAATCTTAGTCAGCGCTGTCTCCAAGATCTTATTGAAATCTTCGACTGTGCCATTCGCCTGTGGGTGGTATGGAGTGCTCTTCTGATGGTGAACTTCGAACTTTTGAGTCAAGGCATGAATAGTTTTGTTTATGAAGTGTGCGCCTTGATCACTCATAAGGATCTTCGGGCATCCAAATTTGGTTATGATCTCCTCGAAGATGAACTGCGCAACTGTGGCTGCACTACAGTCCTTAACTTCTCTTGCTTCTGCCCATCTGGTCAAATACTCGGTGGCAGTGATAATGTATCTAGCTCCTGTGCACTTTCATGGTGGGTTAATAGGTCCCACAAAGTCAATGGCCCATTTCTCGAATGCTTGTAATGTTAATTGCGGTGCCAACAACATCTCATCCCATCTAGAAGGCTTCCCTACTCTTTGACATACATCGCAGGCTTTGTAGTATTCCTTAGCATCCTTGTGTAAAGTAGGCCACCAGAGGTTAGCTCTGAGAACCTTCTGCGCTGTTGCTTTCCCTGCATAGTGTCCTCCTGTGATGCCGTCACGTGCTTCTGCAAGAATTAATGGTCTTTCTGCCTCCATAACGCATCTCCTCAAGATCTCATCTGGCCCCATCTTATAACTATCCAGCTATAAGTTGAAAGTCAGCAGCGTGGACTACCAACCGTTTCTTCTGAATGACTGTGTATTGGCGAGGTGCCATTCCTATGGATAGGAACTGAACTATCTCGGTGAAGTGATCATCGACTTTTCTAATGGCCAACAATTGTGCATTTGGTAGTGTATCATCCAAATTGGCAGGTTCCTCTCCATGTTCTAACCTGGATAAGTGGTCGGGTCCCTTATTCATTCTTCGTGGCTTGACCACAATCTCAAAGTCATACTCCTGGAATAATAGTAGCCATCTACATATTCTTCCCCCCAACACTGACTTGTTTACTAAGTACTTCAATGCAGAATGATCAATGAACATCTTAAAATGTCCTCCTAGCAAATAGGGTCTAAACTTCTGCAACACATATACCATAGCCAAGCCTTCTCTCTCAGTCGTAGTATAGTTCCTTTCAGCTGTAGAAAGCTTCCTGCTAGCAAAGGCTATAGGGTGGTCAATGTATCCTGCACCCGGTTGTGCCAAGACTGCTCCTAATGCAATGGACGAAGCATTGACATGAACATTGAACTCCTTACTCCAATCTGAAAAAACCAAGATAGGCGCAGTGACCATTTTCTGCTTTAGTGTGTCGAAGCTCTGCTGGCATTCTTCTGTCCATCAGAACTTGCTATCTTTCTTTAATAGCTTCTCCATGGGTGCTGTTATCTGTGCATAGCCCTTAATAAACTTCCTATAGTATCCAGTGTATCCCAGTGCAGTGCGCAACTGTCTAACCGAAGTGGGAGGAGGTAGATCAACAATGATAGCAATCTTGGACGGATCTACCAACAACCCCTGCTTACACACAATGTGCCCCAACAATACTCTAAAGGGTGAAAAGAAAATACATTTCTTTAAATTCAGGGCAATCTGACATTGCCTGCACTTATCTAACATCAATCTCAAACATTCAATGTGATTTTTAAGTAGGCTAAAGACAGTCCAATCATCAAAATAAGCTTCCAAGAACTTGTGTAAAAAGTCCTTAAATGCTTCGACCACCACCCTGGAAAAGATGGCTGGTGCATTGTTCGACCCTGTTAT
>ML830773.1:80452-91837 GCA_009831015.1 Picea engelmannii | reverse complement strand
CCCCCACCTCTTGATGAAGAGGTTTGGGAAGACTTAGTGGTCTAGCCATCCCCACTAGACCATAGTCTCATGCAGCATGGGGACAAGTCATCCAACTCAATGTTATATTTTGAAGTTGACTTAGAAAAAGGGAAAAAGGGCAACTCAATGAAGAATTAGAATGCTGGAGGTTGAGTTAGGGGTTGAACCTAGGGGTTAAACTAACTCAACAGGGAAACATAATGGAAGTATAAAGGAAAGGCTAGGGTGCACCTTTCATTCATCTTGGATATTTGGTATTTTCTTGTTGAGCTCTTGAGCACATAGTTTTGAGGGTTTTGAGATTACAAATCCTAGAGAACAACTCAGTGATGAAAGATTCCACTCACCTTGTTCCAAGCTTGGTCTCGGGATGAAATACTCCACCCACACCATTCTACACTTTTCACAAGTTCCATCATTGATTCAGGAGGGCAGCAGGGCTGTACCAGTTAGGGTTTTTCAGCAAGGGTGCACCATTGCATGAAGAGAAGTTCGTTCCAACATTGTGACAGGGCCTAGAGATATTCTAGCACTTGGGTTTTGCTTGCAGGACCTTGTGCATCAGTTTGGAGGCATTTTGGAGGAGTTACTTCGGCCAAGTTATTATCTACAGATTTGGGACGGCTTAGAGAGGAGGAGGGCGCATTGGTGATTCAGATATTGTCAGATCCAGGGGGTTATACCTCAGATCTGATTGTGAGACTTCTCCCAGTGACTTGTGGTAGCCCGATCTACCATCCTAGGGAGTTTCGGGAGTTTTGGAGGCTTCCTTCATCAGGGCCGAATTATTGGGCACTTCAGGGTTTCAGGAGGGTGCAGTCTTGATTAGGGTTTTAGTAGTTTGGAGGGGGAAGACTTGGCATTTGGACTTCATACTTCAGAGAGGGATTTCCCTTGTCTCGATCTATCTTTTGGTGAAGTTTGGTATCGTTTGGAGGTCTCCTTCAGCTGGGCCGAAATCTTGGCCTTCTCATCCATCCAGCAAGATGTAACCCTAGCTCTTTTGTATTTGGATCTTCATCTCATATTCAGCCTTTGGAGGCTTATTTTGTATTGTCGGGAGCATTTTGTAGCAGCTCATATCTTCTATCTTGTAACCATCTGATGTTATTCCAGATCTGCTTCTATACTGTATCAGGTTCTTGCTTTTCATAATAAAAAGGTCAGATCTGTGCTTTGGAGTTACATATCTTGTGTGTTGATTAGATCTTGCATTGTATTGAGTATATCTTCATGACTTGTGCTGAATAACTGAATAAAACCCCAAGGCTGAAATATTGAGGGGCCAACCTGCACATACAAACAATCAAACAGTTAATTCAGTGGTTAGTTAGTGTTCCAAACAAAAAACTTGGCTTGGGAACATTACAAACCACAAAACATCTCAAGCACATAACTAAAACGCATCCAAAAACCCCCAGAGTATCAGATCTGAAGATAAAACGCATCCAGAAACCCCTAGAGTATTAGATCTGTGAGACATAACACTAGATCCGTAGTAGATATCCAGATCAGCTGGATCAGGGATATATCATTAACAGCCTTGAGAATCAACCTTTGAGAAAGGATGGAGGAATCAAGAGTCCCAAGGATTTATACAGGAGGGATATGCAAACCAGTTTTGCAAACATCAACATTGAAAAAAATTCATCAAGGTTCTTGACCTCGAGATATTAGAAACATCTAGGAGGAAATCGGAAAACTATCACAAGCATTAAAAAATACAAAATTAATTTATCTCTTTCAATATTTTCAAAATATAAACTACACCAACATCAAATAATCACATTGCCACTTAAATATGAAAGAACACTGACATATAAGATGTATAATATGCCAAATGCTACATAAAACATTCACTATCAATACTAATAGTTGTCTAGTCATGAATCAAAACTAAATACACAATACAAAACAACATCAAATATATAATAAGTATATGTGATCATTATGAGTCATCTACAACGATCAATTAGTAGGTAGCTATTGATTCCTCTACTCTTTTTATAGGCAAAGGTAATGGCTTGTCCTCTAGAAGAAAGTCTTGTGGTTGGAGTTGGATGACTATTGGTGGGTGTCTGAATGTATGTAGAAGGTGGTGTTGAGGCTGGAACATCAGCCTCCTCACTCTCAATCTCCTACTCCCTCCCCCCTAACAACGTTGGGCGATCCTCCCTTACTCCCTACTTATGTGCCGACTCCTCTAACACAATACTACATGTAATACTAGAATCACCATGTTTTACTGCATGTTACCATAGCTCATTAATTCATATATAAAACAAGAGATGCAAATGATCACTCAAACTACAGAACAATAATGATAAATTCTTTCATGGAAAAAGTATAGTGATGAATAGTAAAGAATAAAATAGTTTTGCAAATGTAAGTCCAAGAAGCTAAACCACGAGAATGCTTTAGACCAAAGATTTCTACCAATGGATCATTGTGTCCCTCTTAAAGAAACATAATAGAAAAGGTATGGGAAATAGAAGGTAGGGTTTTGTGTTGTAACTTGTTACTCTATGGGTTTCAATTTTCAAAACACTTTTAACAGTCCCGAGAACCGAGAATCAACCTTTTAGAAAGGATAGAGGAATCAAGAGACCCAAGGATTTATACAAGGGGAATAACAATTTTGCAAACGTTGACATCAACAAAAAATCATTGAGGCTCTTGACCTTAGGACTTTGAAAATATCTAGAGGGAAATTGGAAAATCGTGACAAGAATTTAAACAAAACAAAATTAATTCATGTTTTTCAAATTCTTTTAAATATAAACTAGTAACAACATAAAATAATAACATTGCCACGTAAATATGAAAAACATTGATATATATGTATACGATGCCAAATTTTACATAAAACATTAATTGTTGATACTAATAGTTGTATAGTCAAGACTCAAAACTAAATACACAATACAAAATTACATCAAATATATAATAATCATCTCTCATCATCATGCGTCATCTACAATGATCAATCTAGCAGCTATCTATCAATTCCCTTTATTGCCACATAAATATAAAAAACACTGATATATATGTGTAAGATGCCAAATTCTACGTAAAACATTAATTGTTGATACTAATAGATGTCTAGTCAAGACTGAAAACTAAATACACAATACAAAATTACATCAAATACATAATAAGCATATCTCATCATCACAAGTCGTCTACAATAATCAATCTAGCAGCTAGCTATCAATTCCCTTTACCCCTTTTACAAGCAAAGGCAATGGCTCATTCTCTAGAAGAACGACTTATGGTTGGAGTCAGATGACCACTGGTGGGTGTCTCGGTGTATGTTGAAGGTGGTGTTGATGCTGGAACATCAACCTCCTCACTCTCTGTCTCCTACTCCTCTACCCTTAAAATGTCTACCACTTGCAAATTTGAAGGAACATACTACAGAACCACTACTTCCTTCTGAACTCTGTCTCTGAGGAAATGGTACCGAATATTGATGTGCTTGGAGTGATCGTGATACACTAGATTCTCGAAGACCCTGATGTAACTCTAATTGTCATAGTGAACAATTGTAGGTTCCAACATCTCAGTGATCGACTCCACTATCAACTTACAAAGCCATATGGGCTCACAACTAGTGGAAGAGGCTGCCATACACTTTGCCTCTACTAAACTGAGTGCCACTGTTGACTGCTTCCCATTGAACCAGGAAATCATATCTATGCCCAAGTTAAAACAAAAACCTGAAGTACTCTTCCTAGCACTTGCATCTCCTGCCTGTTACCACTTGATTTGTCACGCTCAGATAAGCAAGGTTAAAACTCATGAAAAACCAAGGGCAACCTGGAAGAAGACCCACTATCACCTAGGATCCCACTTCCCCACTCTTCTCAGGTGATTGTAAGTCACCTGAAGGGAGGCTTCCCTACACAAAACATTTCTGCAATATGAGCTAAGGGTACCCAATGTGAAATGGGAATGATATCTCTATTTGTGCACATTGTATATGCCCCAGGAAATGCTCTATCTTTATGAGCTGATAAAAGTCCAATGATAAATCATAGATATAAGTCATCACACTCATCCAATTGACGTCTCTCAGTGCCTAACCAAATCATCTATTCCCAAAAGCACTACTTGTAATAAAACCACTCCCAAGTCTACATAGATGAAAGATAGGACGAATTAATTCTAAGTATGCATATCAACTATGGATCTGATGTGTTCAGAAATATAAATTCTACCAGCATAAAATAAGAAAAGACAGACCAGAGTATTTAAGTTGCTGTTATGATGCTCTCCTGAGTTTTCAGATCTATATGCAAACAGAAATCTCGAGATGATGTCCAGGCCAGCAAATATATTTAAGGTACTTTACAATTCATTTCCACAGTACTTAAGTGCATTTGAACCAGAGGGATAATTTGATAGTTTAGAGAATATCATATTCAAGCATATCATAAAAAAATCTGTTTGATCATGAACTAAATGCAATTCTTACCTTTGCCAGAGAATCACAAAGAGGGCAATTAATCCATGAGTTATAATGGCTAGAAATATAGCTTCCTTTCTTTGTTTCTTTGTCTTTTAATTGTCAAACAGCATAAAGAAGAGAATTTGCTATGCAGAAGTTGAAGAGTTCAAACATACATTGTGTCAAACAGTTTACTAACTGTCTTGTAGCTCTGTGGTAGGATGCTTTCTTTGCTGGAAGGATGATAGGTAAGTTTCCCGGTCTTCTAAACTTGAACCAGCTGATAAGGGATATACTAACTTAGTTTTTTTCATCCCTGAAAATCAATTATGAAACTGGAAAGCAAGTACAATCATGAGGTTTATCACACTGTTAAGAGAAGTTTATTCAACCATTTCGTCAAACACTTGCATGTAATCTTGGCACCCACATTTGCAAACAGTAATAATATGGGGGAGTCCAATGACTTACAAATGCGTTTCAAAATGCAGCAAGTAAGTTATTAATTGGCCCTTTTTGTCAAACAAATTACGATGTCCAATTCAAATTCCATCTCATTGACAGACATACAACAGTAAATTTTAAAAGGCAGTTGTGTATATATGGAAAGAAGTTTGTTTACATATTTCTATAAACAGTTGGGAGGCAGCCTTATGTACCTTTGATTTTACCTCAGAACCATGTATGAGTCGTCCAGTGCTGTAGCTCAGGTAAACAAAGTTAGTATCTTTATGCTGGTGTTTTAATTACCAAATGAAATGATATTTCCAGCAGTCAAATTATCATTAAAGCAATATTCTGTGTGCTTCAAAACAGAGTATTGTCATCATACAAAAACCCAGTTCATTAAAATAAACTTACAGTGAATGGTGTAGATGGGCATTGATCACACAGATCAGAAATATATTTCAGAGTTTTAAGCCATAAATCCGTGTTAAATAAGAGGGTGGCAATGTTTCTGATATAGAGGAAGGCAGGGCACACTCTGAAGTATGTGGAATTGGATCCAATAACGCAGAAAGAGGGAAGTCACACCTTGGACTTGATATCCCCTAGGAATAAGTGATTTGAAAGGTGGGTTGTGGTTGAAGAAGGACATCCAGTGCCTGTAACCTGTTGGGCAAATGGGGTCAAGTAGTCCTGAGAAGTGATAATCTTTCCACTGTGTTACCTCCCTAGTTGCACCAGGCAGGACTGACGATGATCCGCAAAGATTGAACAAGGCACTTGTTCAAATTCAGAGTTCAGAAGTCCAGCCAGGCATTATGGCCCTTTCAAAAATTTCTTCTTTTTCTTCTTTTATGCATGTTCCATACCATACTGGGGTGAATTGTAATAAAATGAGCTAGCTTGAGGTATCTATTATGTAAAATACTCAGCTTCCTAAGACTTGGTTATTAGTGCATACTCTAGAGTGTTTTTTTCACTTGGTTAATTATATCTTGTTTTTTAGTGATTTATAATTTTCTAAGTTTTTTCATTCATTCCTCCAAAGCTGGAGTGTGTCCTAATGGTTAGGCCTTAGTGTGTTTTTTTGAGTCTAGTGTCTAATGTATATTACCATGCTAGTCATTTATCTAGAGTCTTGTGGACATGCATTGGGTCCCACTAGGATTTTATAATCATTAATAAATTTCCCGTAAAACGGGAAATTTCCTTGTAAATTGATGTAATAATTAAATAAGTGGTACTAGGAGGTGTTATATTCATTGGGGGTTATCATTTTCTAACCCAAAATACCTTTTTTACCCTAGTACCCCTTTTTCAAAAGAAATTATTGACTTTTGCTCATCAAAAATCAATTTTACTCGAAAAAGGTGAATAAAAGACAAATAAAACAACTTTCCTATTTTTAAGGAAACATGTTTGGGACATGTTTTTGGTTTGTCTTCAGTTCACTTAGCCTCACTGGATGTTAGTAGCTATTGACTGGAAGAAAGAAGGAGTTAACTGTTGAGTTATCTTGACTTGGTGGAGATCTCAAAGAGGAGGTGCGCCCTCTCTTGGGAGGTGGCACACTCCCTTTGAGGGTGCCAATCCCAAGGAAGGTGCGCACCTCCCTCTTGCTATGTGGCACCATCTATCCTCTACATGCTTTAGTTGTGGCGCACTTGTCCCCACTCATCCCGAGATGTGACAAGTTACTGTCTCACATGTGGCATGCTCCCTCTTGAGCTAACTCGCCCTCTGCATTGGGATTTACGCATCTCTTTTGTATATATGCAAGGCGACCCCACTCATCTTTGGTTGTTGAGAGTTTTGGTCAAGCTTGCTATTGTACTATCATTGTAACATTTTTCTATTGGAATAAAGAAGACTTTGGAGGTCAAGAAGGCGAGATCAATACCGACAGATCGATTTGTGAATTTAAGGGGATACTTTGGGATTCGCTCTCTCCCCATTGGAACTCCTTGCGATCTGCCAGTACCCATTTGAGGGATAGTAGTTAAAGGAAACACATCATAGTTTATATTTCATTTTCACACTTACAATCTCCAACATGCACTCGTGAGTGGACTTGCACTATCGGTCCATCTCATTGAATTAACCCACTAATTCAACCAATCACCCTTAATTAATAAAATTTACCAAGAGCATTGCAACACATTTTGCAACAATACATACTTTGGCACTGGTCTATAATATTTCCATTTTGCTTATTAGCATTTACTTTCAAGTAGTTTCAATTGCTTATTATCATTTGCCTTGAAGTATTTCATTTACTTAATATCTTTCACATAAGCAATCCTTTTATGTGTCATTCTATGTTGCTAGATTAGATCAATTATTTTGCTCTTGTTTCATTAACTCCTAGAACTTCTTACATTTATCTTAATCAAGCCTCAGATTATTTTAGTAGGGACTACCTCCCTTGGCTTCGCTAGGAGTTAACCTAGACGAAGGAGTCGAGTGTTAGGTGATAGGTACCTGACTCGAGACTTACCCCCAAGGCCACACCCAGTGGATTGAAGATTTCTTCCACATGACCCGAGGTGTGGATTAGGCGGCAACATCTTTTGGTGCCGTTGCCGGGGATAATTTTATTTGAGTATGTAGGTTTCCACAGTTATTCATAATACTAGAAAAATTCTGGATCAAAACTGTGTGGAGTATTTGAAACGTCCAACATTTTGAGTGGACACTCCACCCATCATCAGGGACATAGAAAGCTAATAAGATGTAAAAGAGTGTTGGGGTTAATAAATAAGAAGGGGGGGAGAGATAACTGTTAATCTAGTCATTGGTATTAGGTCAATCAAAGTCAAGAGAATGGATAAGAATAATTGAAAATATTAGAATAATTGATTAGGTAATAGATCATCAAAAGTCAAGAGAATGGATTAAAAATATTAAATTAATCGATTAGGTTGAAATGATTTATTAAATTAAAAGGAAAAAAGAATTGAAATAATCCAATGTTAAAAAGTTGGGGACGGTAATAAATGTTGATATTACGATAGTTGCAGGAGGTATTAACCTCTACGTGTAACCTTTGACGAGTCTAGAATATTTCGAGAAGTAAGAGAAACCCTAGAAGGTTAGGAAGTAACCTTAGAAGACAAGTCAACCCAAGATAATAATTTATATTAAATTATTATCCTCCAGAAGTAGAAGTCAGCCCAGTTAGGTCACCTGGAGGACTATAAATAAGAGGGTGCTAGAGCTCATTTGTCACACTTACTCTCACAACTTAATAAGGACAAGTGGTGTGCATGACTGGAGGAGAGATGCAACTGTTGCAGTGGTGACTTGGTCTTTGGTTATGGTTGGACTTTCTACTTAGTTATGGTTTGGACTTTCTGCTTGGTACGCTAGCTTTGGAGAGAGGTACGCTACCTTGGTTGGCTATTGGTTCTAGGGTTTTCTTTCAGAATTATTCTATCTATCAAGGTTAAGGTGCTTGGGGGTGGCCTTTGTGCCTATGGTTGGGTAACAATATTGCTATATTGTCTATGGTGAAACGAGCACACCTATTATTTCTAACAGGTTATGGGCCCACACTATCTTCGGATAGTCTAACCACTGTACGGTAGATTGGGAGGATTTGCTCAGTTGCAGTCAAAGTTTTGCTGCAACAACGAAACCCTAACCCTCCTGTTGAGATACCTTAACTGAAGCGCTTGACCTAATTCCTAGATAACCTAGTGCGCCCTAGCCTAGTGCACCTCTCAATACTCTCAGCAAGCCAAGGCATCAAGTTTGAGTTTTTGGTCAAAGTCAAAGGTTGACTAAGTCAAAGTCAAAGGTTGACCAAGTCAAAGTCAAAGGTTGACCGAGACAAAGCAGTCATGACTTACTCTATGAAGTCAGAAAACAAGTTAGAAGGGGCTTCGAACTTTAGAGCATGGAAGATAAGGATTGACCTCATCCTTGCCAAGAATAAAGTATTGGATATCATGAAAGGAAAGATCATGAAACCACAGTTTGAAGCGGGAAAAGAGAAGGTGTAATGTCCCCCACCTCTTGATGAAGAGGGTTGGAGAGACTCAGTAGTCTAATCATCCCCACTAGACTATAGTCTCATGCACTATGGAAGAAGTCAGCTAAACCCAACGTTATAATATTAAGTTGACCTCGATAAAGAAAAGTAACTCGATGAAAGAATAGAACAGATGAGAATGAGTTAGGAGTTAACCCTAGGGGTTAAACTAACTCAACAGAGTAACATATTGGAGGTATAAAGGAAAGGCAAGGGTGCACCTCTCACTCACCTTTTGATGATTATTGCATTTTGCTTTTGGGCTCTAGAACACAACAGTTTTGAGGGTTTTGAGAATACAAACCCTAGAGGACAACTCGGTGGTGAAAGATTCCACCTATCTTGTTCCAAGCTTGGTCTCGGGGATGCAATACTCCACCCACACCATTCTACTTCAGCTACAAGTACTATCTTCTATTCAGGGCAACAACAGGATGTAACTTGGAGGGTTTCCAGCAAAGGGGGCGCACCATTGATTGAAGGAGGATTCAATCTAGGAGTGTGAGAAGGATTTTGGAGATTCGAGCACTTGGGTTTTCTTTGCAGGGCCTTGATCATCATCTCTAGAGCATTGGCACGATTTGGAGAGGAGGGTGCTATGGGGAATTAGATCTACTCAGTTTGGAGGAGTAAAAATTCATATCTCACCTTGAGACTTCAACAGGAGGTTCACCTTGGCCTAATCTATCATTCTGGAGAGTTTCATAGTGATTGGAGGTCTCCTTCAACATGGCCGAATTATTGGGTCTTGACAGTATTCAGGAGGGCACAGTTTTACTGGAGGATTCAGTATTTTGGAGGAGCAGATCTTGGCATTTCGGCTTGAGACTTCAGGAGAGGGTTCTACTTGCCCCAATCTATCATTCTGCAGAGTTTGGTGCCATTTGGAGGCTTCTAGCAGGTAGGCCGAAATATTGGCCCTTCATAGCCATTCAGGAGGGCGTATCTTCAGCCAGGGGGGTTTGGACTTGACCCTGGTTCATCTTGTATTGGTCTTCATCTTGTATTCAGCCTTGGGAGGCTTATATCTTCTTATCTTGAGCATTTTGTAGCAGTTCATATTTCAGCTAGAGGATCTATCTGATGATATTCCAGATCTGCAGTCCTATTGTATCAGGTTCTTTCATATTTTCTAAATAAAGGTTAGATCTATGCTGTTTGGTTCCATATTTGGTGTTGCTTGTCATATCTTGTATTTCCATATGCTGCATCTTCAGATCTATGTTCATATGCTTGTTAACTGAATCTACAAACCCTAAGACATAACTCAAGAGTAAACCTGCAAGCAAACACACACACGTCAGTTAACAGTGAGCAGTTAGTGTTCCCAACGAAAAATTGGCTTGGGAACATTACAGTGGTATCAGAGCGTTCATTCTCCCAGCCAGTGGGGATCAACGCATGCAGAAGTTCAATGGTATCTATATGAGCAGACGTAGGAAGCAGGCAGGCGAAGTAGAGGCAGACATGGAAGGTTCAGGTGAGGACAATGAGCCACAAGTCTTAGCAAACTTGGCACAGGAACTACGTCAGTCTATACTTCAGACGGAGAGTACATTGGTCATACACTTACAGGAAAACCAAGAGACAGTGCACAGGAGTCAGAGTGAGTTGAGGGAGACCTTAAAGAAGGTAAGTGCCAATCAAGATAAGATCTCGCATGTACTATTACATTTGACTCATGGAGGAAAGGGGCCCGAAACTTATGCAAACAGAGAGGCTAGTGGATCTCATGGAGGGTATAGACATCAACAGGAACACATTCCCCATTATCACACTGAGGGACAGAGCCATGGAGGAGGTGTACCACAGGGACAAACACATAGCGGGGCCACCCATAGGCCCTATCTAACCTCGTTCTTGGATGAACAAACACAACCAAGCTACCAGGATGAAATTGAGGACAATTTCGAGCAGTACGTTAGGGAATATAACTCGCTAAGCGTAGCAGTCCATAGACAAATCACATTGGATCATTATTGTGGATTTAAACTCAGAGGTAAAACCAGGTCGTACCACAGGAACAACTATGAATTAGAGCGTAGGGTTGGTAAAATGGAAATCCCTTATTTTGATGGATCTCCCAAGATGACTGCACAGGCTTGGGTGCAAAAACTTGACACTTACCTGCAGCTTAACCCAATGAGAGAGATGGATGCCATCAAGTTTGCCACCATGTACTTGGAGGGCAAAGCTCATGATTGGTGGTACCATGGGTTAACCACACTTGGCCACAATCAAATAGTGGCTTACATAGAGTTTACACAGACGCTTATTGACAGGTTTGACCAGGGGGATCCAGAGCTACATTTCAGGAAACTCACCCAACTTAGGCAGACAGGATCACCAGAGGTGTATATTGAGGAGTTTCAGAGGATAGTGGTGATGGTGCAGGATGTGTCTCAGTCAAGACTCATTGTAATATCCTTGATCC
>ML830773.1:44223-58314 GCA_009831015.1 Picea engelmannii | reverse complement strand
TAATATCCAGTTTTTACATAAAAATGACAATTTAAACCCTAAATCAAGTAGAATAGGTGACGTCATGCCCCTTTAGGGTGACGTTAGGCCTCTCTAGTGAAACGTTGGCCTCTAGGAGCAAAACGTTAGGCCTCCCAAGGCCTCTGGATCAAGCCACACGTGCCACTTGGCACATAACTGCTTCCAAGGTGTCCATCAAACGCTGGTGATGTCAAGGGTCACAGAGGTGACGTCATGGGCCTTTCAAGGCCAACATCATAGTAGGAGGGCAAGAGTCCCCTGGGTCTAGGCCTGCCAGGCTGTCTCTGGTGGAACGTCCTCCTCTCTCTCTGGTGCAAGCCTTTGACCTGTCTTTGCCCCTGGCTGGGGTCTCAACATCCATCTGGTGGGATTTTAGCCCTATGGAGGTCTGAACTAATCATCTCCCCATGTGTACTTGTTCGTCAGGTATGGCCCTGCAACAACAACAAGTACACCCTCCATGGGCTCATAAGTCACTGGGATCATAGCAATGTCAATCACATCTAATAATCAAGTTATCTAAACATGTGCATAAAACCCCCCTTTCCCAGACAAGTGCTCAAAAACGTTATGCTATTCTACAAGCCAGGTTTGGAGAGGACGTCAGGAGGTCCTATTGGGGTAATTCTCATTGGATGTGGGATGTTTCCAGGTGAAGAAAAATCTAGGTCATGTAAGTGGATGATATGGTGAGGGATGTTTGAGCAATGGGTGTAGTGATGGCAGGGGAATGTATGGCTTACCTGTGGGTGCCTTTGAAGAGGGTGAGTTGCACCTTGTCATGTATGCAAATGTTTCCAAGCCCATTCAATGCCTTTTATCTTTTTATCTTATTGCCTTTTCTTTCAAGAGACTAGTTAGGGGACATTGCCCTGGCGTGGTGACTAGTGGTGAGAATGTTACCCATAAGCATTTCACGGAGATGAGAAGGATGGCTGATGATGAGACCCCCTTTCTCTTGGCTATGCCACCAAGAGCCACTACCCTGGCGTGGTGACCAACTGAATGGTAGTGTCATACCGCTACATGCCCATGGACCTAATAGGTTAGCTCGTGATGAGACCCCCTATCCTCCAACTAGGTCTTGATTTTATTATTTTATGGGTCCCTCTGTTTCTTGTTGAGAATCCTTTTATTGCTTTATTGGGGATCCTTGGGCGAAGCATCTGAAGGTTTTGTTCTTTTGGCTTTATCTTTTGCCAGCTACTTTTATCCTCTGGGCCTTTAGCTCTTTCTTCCCACAAGGTAAGGTACAACCCTTTGCTAGCTTGGCAAACTCAATGTTCGAACCAATGTAGGGGATGGATGAGAGGGAAAAAGATGAAAAGTGATAAGTATGGTGGGAATGGACGATGACCTTTCATGAACCCACCGAGTGGCAACTCAAACCCTATGGGAACCAACTTGCTAGGGCATCCTGTCATTCCCCCTAGGTGTGGACAAGTGGAAAGGCATAAGGTCCAAGCACACGTCAAAAGTAAAAAGAGTTAAATGCACATATTCAAATGTTTTGAGAATCAGAGTGACACATACCATGATACCTAGACTCATTACCTCATGGAACAAGACCCACTGCTACTGAAGGACCAGGCCGGTGGGATAGATGTTGCTGCTGCTGATAAGGTGGAGGCGTTGAAGAATAAAGATGGGCCCTCCAGGGCCAGGCTCAAGTCAATATGGCTCTCGGTACTCCATGTCTACGACCTGTGGGCCTCGAGACATAGTCTCCTTAGTTATCCCTAGGCTAGGGGAAAACAAGCATCATAGTGGACTCTGTAAAGGACCATTTGATACCCTACATTTCTCATCTTGACTCATCTAAGAAGATGTACGATGCCCTAACTAACCTCTTCTCAGTCAAAAATGTTGGACAAGGAGTCTGAAGAATGAGCTCCGTGACACGAAAATGATGATGATGACAGTATAACATCATACTTTGTAAGAATCTCTCAGTTAAGAGATCAACTACAAGATATTGAGGAAATTATTTCAGAAAAGAAACTAGTAAATATAGTACTTAATGGCCTTCCCAGGACATGGGATGCATTTTCCGCAAGCATGAACACAAGAACGAAGTATCCCACATTTGAAGAACTTTGGACTTGTTGTGCACAAGAAGAATCAAGGATTAGCACAAAAGAGAAATCTCGAAAGAAAGATGATGATCAAGCCTACACAACAAAGTTCAAGAAATTTAGGAATAAGAAGAAGTTTGGCTAAAGGAAGAAACCAAATCAAGAAAAGAATATGTCAAAAATACAATGCTTCAACTGTCGAAAATATGGTCACTACAGGAACCAGTGTCCTGAGTTAAAGAAAAGGAAGGAAACACATGAAGCAACAGTTGCCAAAGAAATAGGAACCCTCAAAGAAAATCAAGCAGGATGAAGTTGACTTTTTTTACTAGTCAAGATAACAATATTCTTCTGTAACATAGTCCTTGCGCATACCATGTTTACATAATTCCTGTACATATCATTTGAATCTATTTCTTAGAAGATAAGATGGTCAGATACCTATGGGAGAATAACAAGATAAGGATTGCCATTACAATGACTACTAGTCAAGCAATGTATCTGAAAAGGATGAAGTACGTTGACAACCTTTGGTGACAATTCCTGTGGAAGCTATTACATAAGTAACAATTTTCAGATGGGCCGCAATTAGAATCAAACTTGAAGAGACCTGGAAGGAGTCAAACCAGAAAGAAGTCAATAATCAAGAGGAAACTAGAATAGACTTGTGACACTTTGTAGAAATCAATAAGGATGCAGACGAAAGCATGGACTCTCTCAGATAGAGGGAGCTGATTGCAGAATTCCAAATGAAGCGTATGCATATTGTTCATTCAGGCATGAAGCCAGGATTAGGAGGGAGCTAATCCCTAATGATGCAATCCATTAAAGAACCCATGAAGATTATGAAGTATCTGTCCATATTCTTCATTAGAAGTAGTAGCCATGATAAGCAACACGTGTTCAGTTTGACTCTAGAAGAAGTCTTCTTCGAAAAGAAGCCCTGAATATCTTTGGTTGTCCATCTACATTTATGTTCCTATGACGAAAAGAAGTTGGAACCTTCAGAAAGGAAGGGCATAGATTTTATAGAAGATTCCATGGACTCCAACATTGAAAAGAAACATGAGGAAGAACATGAAGATTCCAAGAAAGAAAGAAAATTTAGAACAACCAATTGAACCGATTATTATACTGAGAATCATAAGACTACCAACATGGTTTGAACCCACTAGAAGTAGTCAAACATAAGGAATGGAAGGAACTGTGATGAAGAACAATGTATGGGAGAAATTATGAATGGAAGCATTGATAGGTACAAGGCAAGTTTCAGAACCAGAGGGTTCTCCCTGAAGGAGGGAGAAGACTATGATGATAGCTTGTTCTAGTAACCAGATAGACCTCTAGCTGAGCCACTATATCTCTTGTAGTATCCATGGGTTGGAGTTTACATCAGAGGGATGTAAAGACTGTTCTTCTTAACATAGTAATTGAAGAAGAAGCATATGTAGAGCAACCTCAAGGTTTGGAGGTATACCAGAAAGAGACCCATGTATGCAGATACAAGAAGACCTTGTATGGATTCAAGCAATTTGGTGCAGAGCCTCTCATGTACAACGAAAGCGTTGTGAAAACTTCCTATGACAGAGGAAGTGCATCGAAATGGTTCTTCAAAAGTCCAGAATGATGGATTGCAAATCCATGGAAAACTCCCATGATGACAGATCTAAAGAAGTTGAGAGACTCTGATCCAGTAGACCCGTCCTTGTACCGGTAATTGAATGGCTCATTGATGTATTTGGAGAATACTCAGCCGGATATTTGCTTTGCTATGAAAATAGTTCCAGGTGGAACCTAGCCATGGGAATTGAATAATTGCAAAGCATGCCTTGAAATCTCTTCGTGGGACTTTGAGTTATGATATACAACTGCATGGATTTATCGATTCAGATTGGGTAGGGAGTGCAGATAATAGAAGAAGTGCTTCTTGGATATGTTTTAGTTTGAGCTTTGCCACGATATCATGGGCTAGCAGGAAACAAAAGTCTGTTGCACTCAGCACTACAAAAGAAAAGTATATTGCAGCTTGTGATGCTTGTACGGAAGCAATGTGGCTCCGTAAGCTAGTTTTTGGACTATTTGATCAGGTGTTGGATTCGACCGTGATATATTGTGATAACCAGAGCTGTGTGAAGCTCTCAAAGAACTAGGTGTTCCATGACAAGGTGAAGCATATTGAGATCAAGTAATATTTTCTCCGTGATAAAGTCCAGAGGGAGAAGTGGTTCTCTAGTATATCTCCACTGATGAGCAGATAATAGATATTTTGGTAAAGCCTCTGTCCAAAATGAAAAGTTTGCGTACTTACAGGACAAGTTGGACTAGTGGAGATGACTTCCTTATTGGAAAGGGAAGTGATTACTCCCCAGGTTGGGAGGGAGCACTGATATGTTATTGATATATGGACATTCATTTTCCAGTTTGGAAAATGGTCCAAGTTGGGTAGTCACTTTCCAGTCCGGAAAGTGGTCCAAGATTCTTGATGGACAGTCATTTTCTAGTTTGGAAAATGTTCCATGTTGGGCAGTCACTTTCTAGTTTGGAAAGTGGTCCAAGATTTCTGATGGACAATCATTTTCCARTTCAGAAAATGGTCCAGAACAGATAGTGATCGTCTGACAGATTATTGATGTACCATAGACAACGAATGCCCTTGTGGCCATTGTGGGGGAATGGTCTAGGACAATCATTCTCCTTGGCAGTCACTCTGARAAGTGGTCAAGCAGAATGGTCCGCCTCTTCGGGTAGTCATTCTTTCRAAGTTCACAGTTGTGAGCAGTTTCRAAGAGTGGTCCGATGTAGGAGGTTGGTGCAGGACAGTTATTTCCGTAGGAAATGGTCCGGATAGTCATTCCCTATGGCAGACTCATTCTCTCCAGGTTGCATTGTGATTAGTGTCAGAAGAATGGCCCAGTTAGGTTGAATGGTCTAGGTTCAGCAATCAGGGACAATCATTCCCTAGGGTAGACTCATTCTGTCCAGGTTACACTGTGATTAGTGCCGAAAGAATGGCTCAGTTAGGTTGAAAGGTCCAGGTTCAGAAATCAGGGACAATTATTCTTCTATGCTTGAGAAGAATAGTCCAGACAACCCATGGTTGATGTTTAATTTTTCGAGGGCAGATGCTCTTCCAGATCTCACAGATGTGGGTGGAAGAGTCGCCCAGATGACTTAGTTCGTATCATGACATTGTTGATATTATATGATATGATTGTTGTGGAGATTGTATGTCTCTAGATAGTAGTTGTATGCTACTGTGGTGGATGTGATCCACTGGTAGTGACTATGTGTCACTGGTTAGTAGCCGTGTGCTACTAGGAGTGGTTGTGTACCACTGGATAGTAGTTGTATACTACTATGTATAGACACAGTTGTGTTCTATTGGATGGAATTGTTCTGATTTCCATGGAGACTATCTAATTGGATAGTGTTGATGGTGTTTGTGATTTGATCATGAGATAGCCTGTGTGGCTATGATGATGCTACCAGTTGAATGGTCTGTTTGTGCTCAAGACCATTGCCTTTAATACCTCCCTAGCTAGGAGGGAGTGTTGATATTACGATAGCTGTGGGAGGTATTAACCTCTATGTGTAACCTTTGACGAGTCTAGAATATTTTGGGAAACAAGAGAAACCCTATAAGGTTGGGAAATAACCTTAGAAGACAAGTCGGCCCAAGATGATAATTTATATTAAATTATTATCCTCCAGAAGTAGAAATCAGCCTAGTTAGGTCACTTGGAGGACTATAAACAAGAGGGTGCTAGAGCTCATTTGTCACACTTACTCTCACAACTGCATAAGGACAAGTGGTGCACATGATTGGAGGAGAGCTGCAACTGCTACAAAGGTGACTTGGTCTTTGGTTATGGTTTGGACTTTCGGCTTGGTACGCTAGCTTTGGAGAGAGGTACGCTACCTTGGTTGGCTATTGGTTCTAGGGTTTGTTTCCAGAATTATTCTATTTGTCAAGGTTAAGGTGCTCGGGGGTGGCCTTTATGCCTATGGTTGGGTGACAATATTGCTATATTGCCTACGGTGAAACGAGCACACCTATTATTTATAACAATAAATAATAAATTTAGTAGGGACGAATGTTAGAAATTAATAATTAGTGTGGGGAAATTAAAAAATATTATTAGATTAGGGAAAAAATAAAATTAGACTAGGGAAATGCTTAGAGATAGGAAGATATAGCATGGATGAGATAAGGTAAAGTGGTAAATTAATCTTAAATATTTAAGTAATTAATAAAGGGAGGAGATTAAAAATAATAAACCAATCTGTTAATTTATGGAAGAATGGTGATAAAATCCAGGAAGGTAAAGAGTAGAGAGATTAGGGGAAAGGACGATGCTAAAAGGAAGGGGGAAGATTGATGGTAAACTGATTAAGGAGAGAGATATTAATTACAAAGAAAGATAGAATGAAGAAAGGTGATAAATAATGAAGAAGGAGAGAAAGGTAATTAGAGGAGGAAGGATTCGAGGGGAGAGGAAAAATTAGGATAAAGATGAGATTAGGTGGTAAATTAATCGAAGAAATTTTAAGTTGATGATAAATGGGCGAGGTTAAAGTAGAGAGTTAGGAGAATAATAAAGTGATTTTTTTTTGTGTTAGATTAGGGTAGTGAGGTGATATGATAAAGGAAAGGAGGAAGCAAAGAGATTAGACGATAGAGTGATGTTAAATTGAGGGGGACGATTGAAAGTATGATAATTAAGGAGGGAGAAATTAATAAAAAGGAGGAAAAATAAAAGAATAGCGAAAGGTAAAAAAATGTGAAGATAAGGGAGAGAAGTAATGAAGGTGATAAAGGAATGAATTAAGGGGATATCAGAATGGAGAAACTTTTTTTTAAATATAAATAATTATAAAGTTGAAAGAGGGAGTGGGAACGTAGAGGGTAAGAGAATCAGACCAACTTTGGTTAGACAGGAGGGAGGGAGAGGGTGAAGGAAACCTTGCGCCAGAGGTCCTAATGGTTTAAGTGATGGATGGTTAGTTTCCAAGACTGACTAAGTTTGTAGCCATCTTCTCGATTAAAGTTATAAATATGTTTTTCGATTTCAAGGGCTTCCCTAATGAGACGGGAGGAGTAATGAGGAGTTGGGGCTAGGATTTTAGATTGGTTAAAGCATATAAAATGTTTTGATTTAAATGAGTGTTCAACGATCGTTGATTTTGAGATTCAATTATCGGTGGTATCAACTATATGTTCTTTAAGCATGGCTTTAAAGGTTCTACCAGTTTGGCCAATGTAGGATTTACCACAAGAGTAAGGAATTTGGTAAACCCTTGGGCCAAGCATCGGGTCGTGTTTATCTTTCTCTGTTCTGAAAAGTTGTTTGAGGGTTTTGTAGGGCTTAAACACAATTTTGATGTTTTTCTTGGCCAAGAGTTTGGCAATGCGATCGGTGGTGCCTTGGATGTAGGGAAGAGAGAGGAGCACACGAGGAGGGGAGGTAGAGGAGGTTTTTGGTTTAGGTTTGTTGGTTGAGCAGAAGGCTTGGTTAATTTGGGAGAGAGTGTAGTCATTGGATAAGAGGGATTTGGTTAAGTGGGCCTTTTCCTTCGTGAGGAATTGAGGGGTGGAAATGCGGATGGCACGAGTAATCAGGGTTTTTAGCACAATGGATTTTTGGGCTAGGTGATAGTGGGAATTGGCGTTAAGATATCTGTCAGCATGAGTTTTCTTCTTGTAGACTTGGTGGGAGAGGAAATGATCAGGAAGATGAGATATGAGAACATCTAGGAAGGGAAGGGCGTTTTCTTTTAGAGTTTCCATAGTGAATTGGATGTGGGGAGAAAGGCTATTCATATGATTGAAGAAAGAGACCAAGTTGGCATGTCCATGAAGCCAGATGACGAAGGTGTCATCTACAAAACGATACCAACACTTGGGTTTGAGATGAAAGCTGCATAAGGCTAGGGATTCAAAGTGTTCCATAAATATATTAGCTACCACTGGGGAAAGGGAAGACCCCATGGCAATGCCTTCGGTTTGTTCATAGAAAACGCCCTTAAAGGTGAAGAAAGTAGAAGAGAGGCAGATATTGATGAGGTTTAGAGTTTCCTGGTCGATAAGTTTGGAGATAAGGGTTAGGTATTCTTGTTTCGGACTACCTCTCTCACTTCTCTAGCCAAAGTCCTTGGACTAGCTACACTACAATCATTGGTGGTGCATTGTTGTCCCTCAAAAGCAACTCTCCAATATATATCTGTCATGCAAGAAACTGGAAGGAGGTTTTTCCTCAAACTTGGAACAAATAAAATATTACTCAACTCAAGAACATCGCCTGAAGACATCCATAACGAAGTGGAGCCAATCCTCGCACAAGGTACATGGCATCATCACCAAGCTCCACAATCATGCCTCCCTCTTACTAAATAGACTTGTAGGCTGTCATGTGTCATGTGTCTTGAAGCTCCATTGTCCACATACCAACCAACACTAGAAACAATGTTAGAAGATAAACAAGAAATCATGGAAAAAGCAGTCTCAAATTGAGAGGACATCTCCTCTACACTTGCTACAATCCCAACTGCAACCTGATTCACACCTTTTCCCTTCTTCTTCAATGGACATGGTCTTGTGTAATGTCCCATCTCGTGACATTGAAAGCACATAATCTTACTCAGGTCCTTCTTTTTCTATATCTCTCCCGTCCTTCTTCTGGAAGCCTTTCTTGCTATTCTTCTTCATCTTCTCGACAAGACCGATCACATCTACTTCCCCTTGTTGCTACGAACAAGATTGCAATCTGATTTCTTCCCGCACAAGATCAACCCAAAGCTTTGGGAAATTTGGTATGTTCTCTCAAGCAAAAATACCCTTAACAAAAGGGTTCCAGGAAGGAGCAAGCCCCTTAAAGGCAATGGACACTATCTCATGATCCCCCACCTTAGTTCCAATGGTGGCCAATTGATCCTTCAATTCACTGATCCTGATCAAGTAGCTCACAATAGTATCTGTCTTGCTCATGCAAACAGTAAGAGATGGTTTTGCAAGAGCATCTATTGAGAAGCACAAGAATTCTAAAATAATTTAACCAAAGCATCAAACATGCTCTTACTTGACTTCTTATATGATATGTGCAGCATCAAACATGCTCTTACTTGACTTCTTATATGATATGTCATAGAATCATTCATGGTTCTCTTCAGCTTGCCTTCTATCTTTCAATGAGCGACCAACTATGCTGGATCGGTAGGTTGTGGAATTTCCTTCTCAACATGCTCTCAAAGATTGGCTTCCTCCATAATAATTTGAATCCAGAGTTTCCATGAAACAAAATTGGAAGCTCCATCCAACCTGTCACACTCTCTTAAACCGAGAATCACCTTACACATCCTGAAAAGTCTCAAGTGCACAAAAAATCAGCAGTATATGAAGTAGACAAAAGCCTTTCTAGGGCACAAATGCTTCTCCCAAGCAACCTAGGGTTTCTAACCCAATGACATTAACTAGTTCATGTACCTTTCCCAAGTAAACTCCAACTGAAATACAAACTCCCTCTTGCTCAAGAGTGATCTCAACCACAACAAGTTCTGATTCCACGTGGAAATTTCATGCACTCCGGCAATTAATGCAAAACTAAAATTTCATCCTAGAAGGTTTCCCGGATTTTAGCCCTAGAATTTTCATCGTTTAGGACTGCTGTAAATTAGAGTATAAAACAGCAGCAGAAAGATAAGAATAATTCACTTCAAACAATGCCAAACTTCCCATCAATTCAAGGGAAAAAGCTATCAAATAAATGCACATAAGGCTGGAAAGGTCCACATAAGCTAGGGCACTCATCCATCAATGCACAAATGCATGAAATATCCCCAAATGCAGCGGTTGGAAGGCTAGATTACATAGAAATAAGTGCCAAGAGAGGAGCGCTCTCTCCAAGTGATGAGTCACCATGCCCAATATGATATCATAATGTTAGAAATGCCCACACAACCTAGGGTGCTCCATAACAAAGATGAATATCTCATGAAAGTAAACCATATAGTCACTAGAAAGCTTGCCAAGGCACTCTACCAATATCAAGCAATAGTGTTGCAATCCAAACTATAGGTGCTAGGGGCAATCAATAAAGAATAAGACAAATCTTCAACTATAAAATTTTCATTCGAATGCCTCAGCACCCACCAAGGTGGTCAACAGATAAACTGTCACAAGGGAAGCAACTATATGAAAGTGTGCACAAATAACATGCTCCTAGTCCATCAACATCAACCTATAGGCCTCTGACCAATGTGAAAAACATACCAAATGCTGATAATTAATAATGAACATGCATGTGCATAGACTCAAAGTAGCTCTAAAATCAATGTACTTCACATGCAGCTTGCTTGGGCAGGGTCTTCAGACTAAGACATGCCTCATACAATATGAGAGATAACGAGGAAAGACAAAATCAGATTCAGAATATGTAAGTATTGTTATAAATAATCTCTCTTGAGCATTAAATCCTTTGCCATCATATTTTGTGTATTCCTTTATCTCTAAAGAATTATAAGACCCCTTTCTTGAGGAAGTGTTCTCTAACCTTATCCAACGTCAACTCACATTGAGGAATATGGAAGAATTACCCCCCCCCGAAATCAAGGTCATTCAAAAGTTATCTCTACACTTTCTAAGCATGAGTTCAAGAAAGCTGAGGGGAAAACTCAAAGTCCTCCAAGAAGAAGGAAATTAAGAAAACTTTCACAAAGATGGCATCTACTTGAAAGTCTTTAACACTGATATCATCTTCAACACTAACCGATAGCTCTTCTTGCAACAATTACTGATATTAATGTTCTTTCTAATATACTCCCCATTGATGCAATTATTCTATTGAGAATGATAGTACGAGATCGAGACTTGAGCAAGATGCCAAATAATTGAGGTGGGGGGAAATGTTGGCCCATATTTTGATCTGATGCCCTACTTTGTCTTCTTTCTATATTAACACTTAGTTTCTATTCTCTTATTGGCAATGTTATTAAAATACGTGGTCAAAACGTGATAAAGTGCTGATAATTATAAGTTGTTTCATAAGTCAATTAGGTGGGTCATGATATTGTATTAGGAGATCATATTTAGTTGGGGTTGTACACAGTTGTATCCATCTATTGTGTATGTACCACTTCCATGGATATAAATAGACCTGTTATCTCCATTTTGTGGATAACTAAGGAGATGATGTCTCGAGGCCCTCAAGTTGCAGATATGCAGTGCCGAGAGACTACATGACCAGCAATACCCTTTGCACAGATGGAAAACCCACTCACCACTGCAGATAGTCACAGGTTTACAGATGGCATCCACCACACCAGTTGGCTTCCGAAAGGCAGTGGGCCTTGCTCCATGAGGTACAAGTCAGTATTATGGTGAGCATCATTTCAATATCTAAGCCATTTGATTATGTTGTATCTTAGATTTGCTCTAGATTTCATGATATGTGCTTGGACATTATGCCTTTTGGCCTGCTTCACCTTGGTGGTTGACATTGTGCCCTAGTAAGTGGTCTTCTTTGGGAATGGGTTTGCTAATGGGAAATCCCTTAATGAACCATCGTACCGCTCCCGACGATACTTACCATTTTCCATTATTATTCCCCTCCATTTCCTTATCTCTTGGGATTTAGGATATACTGACCCAAGAAGGGGTTGCCCCTCATTCTATGGGAAGAAGGGGCTAAAGGCCCAGAGGGGTTGGTGTTGGGTAAAGTATAAAATCCATATATAAACCTTCCATATGCCTTGCCCAGGGATCACCCAAGAAAGCAATGAAACGCTTATCTTTGAATAAAAGGGGACCCACAATGTAATAAAGAAATGCTTGAATGGTAGGTTGAAGGATAGGAGGTCTCATCACGAGCCGACCTATCACGTCCATGGATATCTAGTGGTATGACATTTTCATCATCTAGTCACCAAACCAGGGAAGTGACTCTCAGTTGCATGGCTGAGAGAAAGGGGGTCTCATCACGAGCCAACCTTCTCATTTCCATTAGGTATTTGTGGGGACATTGCCACCACCTGGTCACCAAGCTAGGGCAGTGAACTTCAATCTCTCCTTATCTATTATGAAAGAAAATATAAAGAAAGAAAGATAAAAGGCGAATGATGGGCTTGGAAAAAGTGCATTGCAGACGAAGGTACCTCACACCCTCTACAAAGGCACCCATGAATGAGACACTACGACCCCTTGTATGTCATGAGCCTTATGCCCAATGAGTCTTGACCCCATCCACCTCATCCACTTTACATGGCTTAGAGAGGGACCTCTCGGAGGCTCTCCTTGACCTAGGGCAAGATCTACCCAATAGGACACCTCGTCAACCCTCCCATACTTAAGCTTGACAAGTCACATAATGTCTTTGAGCTGTTAATTGTTAATATGGTAATCTTTGATGCACATGCTTATATGGCTTATTTATTGATTGGATCCACTTATCATGATGTTATGACTTGAGATCCTTGGAGGGCGTGTTCATTTGTCTTTGCAGGACCTCGCTGGTGGACAATTTTGGGAGAACAAGCCTAGCTTGGGCTTCCATGGGGCTACAAGTCCACAGGTTGGATGCTAGGGGCCCACATGCCAGATGAGAGAAAGATGACTTGGACGGCCTTGATGATGACTTGAACGACCTAGCCCATCCATTGCTTGCCAAACGATTTTCCCAGGAGGGGCAAAACGCCCCACTTTTGAGCATGACATCATGATATTGGGGGCTAGAGCTTGGTGGTGAGGTGCCACTCATTTTCACTTGGACGTTTTGAGGAGATGAGGGTCTTCACCATAATGAGATCCGTTAGATGCTTGACACATGGCCTTGGGAGGCCTCTCCATGCTTCTCCAACACCAACAACCTCCTCAAAGTGGAAAAACGTCCCCTAAAGGGGTGACGTCATCCTAGATCAGGGTTTATTTTGTGCAAAAGATGAAATTTTAAGTGAATTGTTTAATATTATTGTGTTAAGGGGGCAAGATTAGGGTTGTTGACCCCTAATCTTGTGTTTTACTCCTTATTTTGTGGACAAGCTATGTTAGCTAATTTTTGTATAAATAGAGATCATAAGATCTTATTTAAAACAAAACTCTCCACTTGTGAGAGATTTTGGTCTGACATTTTCGGCCTCCTTAGCTCTTTTAGCTCTTGTGCACTTGTCTTATGGATAATTTTATGAATGGTTGATGGAGGAAGGCCTAGCGCTAGCTTTGGATGATGCTTTCTAGCTCTTGTGGTGAATTGTCTTAGCATTTCTCTTGATCTTGGTATGGTTTTTACTTTCTTGCTATCATTTTATTCAAGTCAAGTAGTGTTATGCTAGGAGCTAGATTGGAAGTATAAGGGCATGCACCCCCACCATAGCCTTCATCATTTTTGGTTGATTCATCTCATTGATTAAGGGTTTGCTAAGAGAAGTATAAGGGCATACACCCTCTTAGCTTAAACCCCAGCTTAAAGAAACTTACCTTGGGAAGTAAAATGGCTCACACCTCCAAGGAAGTAGCTTCTCTAAGATCCTTGTGACTCCATTAACCCAATAGTAAAGGCACTAGTCATTGATTTGTTGCATTGGATAAATAAAATATTGCATTGGGAAACGTGAATTTTGATCATTTTTACTTCTTGCAAAGTGGATTGTCTGTTGAGATTTGTACCTTTGGAGGTGTTCCCCTTGTGCTTTTGTCCTCCTTAGCACATGAGGGAAGGATTAGACACTTTGTACCTAGTACTTTTGTCTATTTTCACTTTGACTTTGGTTAAAGTGAATTTTGGTCACTTTTGGCTAAAGTGAGTATTAAATCACTTTGTGGTGATTTTGGAGACATAAGTAGACTTAGGAAACTTAACCCAAAAGTGGGTTATGATTTATAATTGATTGGTGAGATCTCATCCCTTCATTTTGGATTGATCTCAACCATTAATTCTTAGGTTTCCTATTCTTGCCTAAAGAGGGGCAAAAGGGTCTAAGGAGGGCGCACTTATTCATGGAGAGTTTT
>ML830773.1:18001-28960 GCA_009831015.1 Picea engelmannii | reverse complement strand
TTTACTCTTCTAGCCTAGCCGTTTCATCTTTACCCTTTGAGCTAAAGAAGGAGGAAGACACACTAAGGCCTAGGGTTTCTACACCTTAGTGAGCCATCTTTCCCTAGGGTTGATAGGTTGAAGCCTTGCCTTAGCAACACTTCAACCAGCATATCCCTCTTGTCTTTGGCCCTATCACTATCATTTCGACCCTTCAACTTTTGCAACCTTTTGACTCCATTTACCCTAATAGCGCACTGATCTAAGACCTTGTACTTGAGACCTTTTGATCACAACTTCTAAATACTCTTGAAGAACCTTTAACTCCTAATCCTAGCTTAGACTAACACTTACTAACCCTATTGCTACCATCATCTATTTGTGTTATAAACATATCCATGTAGCATTTATTGTGTCTTTAAAGCAATTGAATGATTGGCTAAAGTGTTGCTTCTAGTTTTGATATTGTTACATTGATTGCCATTGATCATTGTGAAACTTCTTTAGCACTTGTTGTGAAGTGACATATTGTAATCATTGCTATTGTACATCGTTGATTTGCTTCATTACTATTATTAGTCAATTGCTTTATATCAGAAAGTCCTTGATTATATGAAGTACTAACCAAGCAAGTGATCTTGCACATGCATAGTTTTTCTTGTTGCTTTGTCTTGTGCAGGTACACTCTTGGTTATCATTTGTACTTCCGGTTATCTTTATCTTTATTGGCTGATTAACCAGACTTTCTGATCAGTGGTGACTTGTGAGGGGGGAAAACTTCTACTTAGCCATAACCCTTTGTCTTCTCAAAACCCCAGGTCACAGGGGACGTCTCCCCTGGGCCTACCACCCTAAATAGAAAGACTTATCCTATTGAGGTGACAGTGGTAAGATAGTCTCAATTATGCCAGTTTGCCTCTTTTCCATCCATCCTTTACTCCAACGACAAACTGTGCGATAACAAGGCTTACCTCAACCTTACCTTTACCTTCAAAGCATCGGATTGCAATCACAATCCCTTCTAAATTGGCCATAGATTTTGGACTAGGAATTGGGTTTAGAGTTGGTGGACTATCGGCCTCAATCTAGTTTAGAGTCGCTGTATTGTTTTCGGATCTTGCCAAGAAAACTCCTCTCAAAGAATGGTCTCCAACCTCCTTGTTGAAGATACCCATTAGACTCACTTAACATCTCCAAAGGAGAGATGAGACGAAAGTTTAGACCTCTCCTTCCATGTGACTATGTAGTGCCTCAATGGATTGATCCAATATCCTTACAAATAATACCAAAAGACATTGTCTACTCTATAAAGTACTTTTACCCTTTAGCCAAGAAGAAGAAGAGTAGAATAATCAACCCATAAATTTGCTCACAAAAGATAAAGTTCTATTGAATGGCATGAATGATCTCACAATTCGACAACAACTTAATAGGATAGAGGGCTTAGCCTTTTATAGTTTTCCTTGGTAATGGCTAGTTTCCTCTACCAATTAAAAAATAATTGTTTGACTTGTCATTAACAACCCAAAGATCAAGTCATTACAATAAAAATGATTTTTACAATAAAATATTACCCACAAGGGGTTCAATTTGACCAAAGAGACAACGTTCAACTCCATGAAGCTAACGGCTAGGACGAATGAACCCATTCGTTGAAGTGAGGGCTAATTTAATGATTGCATGTTCAATGGCTATGAGACTTTGACCCAGTGGCTAATGTTTTTGCCAAACGACTCACTTGGATGCTTTACAGCTAGGTGAGAGAGCTGTATTACTTGGACTGAGGGGCCGCTTTAATTAGAGGTAGTACCGATTGCTTTGGGAATGTGCCGGTGGCTAGTTTAATATGGCGGCTTCCCTTTAAAACCACGACTTGCATTGTTTATCAAAATGGCTAGTTGCTGATCCCTTATAGTTCACCTTTTATCCACAGTTCCTTTCCTTGCTTTGACTTGCGGCTCACTTAGAACCCACGTAAATTTGTTTTGATAAAGTTTAAGAGGGTGCTCGAGACAAAAAAAGGGGGCGACTCCCTTACTAAACTCATGTGCCATGTGCCCCCTTTTTATGATGTCATTTTAATCCTTGCCATAATATAATATTTGCCTCTTTTTCAAAATCGATGGGTTTCTCCATGCACTTTTCATTATGAACTTAAGATAAAGGGGGGGCCTTTTTATTCACTTGCTACATTAGAATAAAATATAAAAAGGTGATGGCCCCTTTTTTGCTTAGCGTAAATTTTGCTGAGTCCACGTAAAATTTTCCAGATTGAAGGATTTTGGCACATGGGTTTTGTCTAGAACGAGCTTTGTTTAATCTTTGATGTTGTAACATACCCAGGCACCCAGGCTGGGTCACGCCACTTAAAACATTTCGTGCTCTGATACCATATTACCGACAATTCAATTGAAATTTCTTTGAGTACAACTCTGTCACTAATTAAAACATATAAATACTCTGCCTTGCATGTTTATATACATATTCATAACAGAATTATACATAATCATAACAGAATTATACACGCAACATAAACTCATGAAAATAACATGCATAATTATTTCTGCAATACATAATTTAACACACAAATGGGCACTTATCTTTGAATAAATGACACCAACTGCGGGCAGACCTTCCATGTTCCTCCCAGCCTTAGACCACATTGTTCATAAATCTCAACAATGGGTCACCCATGAGTTGGGGCTAAACTCCACTTGGGTAAGGGTTCCCAACCAGGTTAAAGTATCTCACCCAAAAAGAACTCAGTCATGGGTAGCTCAGTCATAGGTGACTCAAACACAAGAAATTTCATCACAAATGCCAATTCACACTGACAACCTATAGTCTCTCATTCCCCACATGCCTGTCCCACCACAGGAAGTGTGCCCCTTCTCTTCTCAATAGTCCTTCGGCTACCCCACTTCCCTTCCAAAGCTTCAGCAATAGGACGGACAGGAAGTCTCAGAGCCCTGTCACTGTAGTTTGGCACCTCAGGAAATAATTCCCAACAATTCTCTCACCTGGAGAGAATGCAATCTCCCACAGGCCTGACAACCCACCTCTTCAATCTAGCTCTCCAAGCTAAGCAACGTACAGGTATCTGCGACAATAATAACAAAATTCTGTTCACAGTACCATTCGGGTTCAATGACAACAATCGTCGGGTTCAACTCACGGTTTAGTTCTATGACAGAATAGTCGGGTCATGATCACACATCATGGTCAAATCATCCGCCAAGATGAAAAGATGATAAGATGAAAAGGTACCAGAATGGACTAAGTCCAAACTATTTGACTACATGTTCCCAACTTGACACTTGTCGTTGAGAATTGCCTTCAGTCCACACGTCCCCCTCCTTCAGACTTAGGATATAATAATATCCTTACTTTATGCTTTTAAAGAAATATTAATATAATATTCCTTTATGGGTTTAAGCCCCTTTAACCCAACCCCCTTAACCTCAGCTAGTGGAGTTTAAGCCCCCCATTCTCTTTTACGTGGTTGGTCTACCGCAAGAATGTATTTTCATTAAATTTGCATGTGATTATATTTACAATCTCAGTGTAGAAATACTGTTCTTTTGCATCAAGGCTCACCGGCCTCAAAACATAAAACTCGCGCACTAAACCAGTGCGCGCGGAACTTCTGGGCTGCGCACTCTCTTTCTTCAGTGCGCCACCCTTGCGCCCTTACACAGGGGTGTGTTACATCATGACATATATATACAAAAGTTCATTGGTCTCCAAAATTTTCGCACTATGTCGGTGCGCGCTGAATCTTGAAGTGTGCACCATCCTGTAAGGCTCTTTTGTTAGTGCGCCGCTCCTCGCGTGTTTTTACCAGTGTGTGATGTAAACTTCACTTGTTCCTCTTTTAGTGCACCATTCCTGTGCACTTCCACAGGTGCGCACTACATGCCTAAAACTGCGCGATATATTATTTTAGAAACTGTGTGCACTTCTTTGGTATGTTAATCATGCGCACTGATTTAATGTGTGCATCAACAAACCAAGGATTTTGCTACTTTAGCTCACAAACTTATAAGTAAAGTATAGTTGCATTTATATGAACACTTGGGGATCTGCTTAGGGGTATTACAATCGCCTCCCCCTTATTTATGCACTGTCCTCAATGCAGTATATACACATGTATAATCAAAATTTCAAAAGTTTTCAAAAAGATGCGGGTACTCTATCCGCATAGCATCCTCGTGCTCCCAAGTTGCATCCTCAGGGCCGTACCAGCTCCATTGGACCTTTACTAGCTCTATGGTTTGATTCCGGAGTTGCTTGATCTTCCGATCCAATATGCACACTAGATGCACTTGAAAACCACCTTTTTGCTCCACCTGAATCACATTCCAATCAATGTTATGATTAGTATCAGGCACATACTTTTTAAGCAATGATACATGGAATACATTATGAATATGCATTGATGCAGGCAAGGCAAGCATATATGCTACATGCCCAATCCTTTCCTGGATTTGAAATGGCCCACAAAAACGAGCTACCAACTTTGAGCAATTTCCCAATCTCAGGGAACTTTTGTTGGCCTTTACTTTCAAGAACACATGATCACCCACTTTAAATTCCCCATGAGTTTTGCCCTTGTCAGCATAAAATTTTCTGCCTGTCCTGCACAACCTTTAAATTCTGTTTTATTTTTATCATCTGCTCTTCCATTTCCCTGAGTAGTTCTGGCCCAACTACTGCGCGGTTTGTTGGGTTGTCCCAGCTGACTAGTGTGTTGCAATTTCTTCCATAGAGTGCCTCAAACGGGCTCATCTTCAGGGATGCTTGGTACCCATTGTTGTAAACAAACTCTACCAAGTGTAGATAATCCTCCCCTTTGGATGGTTTATCCGTGACATATATCCTTAGCATATCTTTTATTACTTGATTCACCCTTTCTGTCTGCCCATCTGACTCTGGATGATAAGCTATGCTAAAATGCAGGTTTGTTCCAAATCCCTTGAACAATCCTTTTAAAAAATTTGAGGTAAATTTTGGATTTCTGTCAGACACAATTGTTTTGGGCATTCCATGTAATCGAGCTATTTCTTTCAAATAAGTATCAGCTATGTTAGCTGCCTTGTGAGTAAGCTTTACTGGAATGAAATGGGCAACTTTGGTAAGCTTGTCTACCACCACCATGATAAAATCATGCTGCTTGTTGGTTCTTGGTAATTTGGTGATAAAATCCATTGTTACCACTTCCCACTTCCACTCAAGAAGGGGAATGGCTGCAACAAACCAGCTGGATGTCTATGCTCAACTTTGACCTTTTGGCATGCCAAACACTTGGAAATAAACTCAACAACTTCTTTCTTCATGCCTGGCCAGTAATATTGACTCTTGACAACTGCAATAGTTTTCTGATAACCTGGGTGTCTAGCATAAGGTACATTATGCATTTCTCCCAATATCAGATTCTTCAATTCCCGAGAATTTGGCACATAAATTATGCCTCTATATCTGAGAATTTCATCACTTTCCAGCTTATAGTCTTCAACTTTCTGTTTTAAATTACCTTACTGAAGTTTTTCCTTTAACTCCATATACTTCTGATCTGATTTTGCAGCTTCTAGAATTTTATCTTTCAAGTCTGATTGACACATGCGAATCATTGTAGCATGCATCTCATGCACCCTCCTGCTGAGTGCATCAACCAAATTGTTCTCTTTACCTTTGATATGTTTTATATCAAAATCATACTCACTAAGAAAATTTAACCATCTGCTTTGCCTGGCATTTAGAGTTGGTTGTCCAAACAAGTATTTCAGACCACAATTGTCTGTCCTCAATTCAAATCTCTTTCCCATGAGGTAGTGCTCTTTCCCATGAGGTAGTGCCTCCACATCTTGAAGGCATGCACTATGGCTGCCTATTCCAAATCATGAGTTGCATAATGTCTTTCATTCTCCTTCAACTTCCTCGATTCATAACACACCACATAACCATTTTGACTAAGGACTCCACCTAGTCCTTCTTTACATGCATTAGTGCATACATCGAAGTCTTCAGTTGGATCAACAATCCTCAGTATTGGAGCGCGTGTTAATAAATGCTTCAAGTATTGGAAACTTCTTTCACAATCCTGTGTCCACTCAAACTTCACATCCTTCTTCCGCGAAGAAGTGATTGGATGTGCAATCTTGGAGAATCCTTCAATAAATCTCTTGTATTAACCTGCAAGACCCATGAATGATCTCACCTCCGAGACATTTCTTGGTGTTGGCCATCCTTCAATGGCCCTTATCTTTTCTGGTTCCATTGCCATTCCTCTCTCTGAAATTATATGACCCAAGTAATGAATTTTCTTCTGGTAAAATGAGCACTTGCTCAATTTGGCATACAATTAATGCTCCCTCGATACCTGTAACACCATTCTCAAGTGTTGCTCATGCTCTTCTTCAGACTTAGAATATATCAAAATGTCATCCAAGAAGACAATGACAAACTTATCCAAGTAATTCCTGAATACACCATTCATGAGACACTTGAAGACAGTTGGTGCATTTGTTAACCCAAATGGAACCATTGTGAACTCATAATGGCCATCTCTTGTTCTGAAAGCAGTCTTGCTAATGTCTTCTTCTTTAATTCTCACCTGGTGATAGCCTGACCTAAGATCAATCTTGGAGAATATTTTTGCATCTTTCAGCTGATCAAAAAGTTCATCTATCCTTGGTAAAGGATAATTGTTCTTCACAGTAATCTTGTTCAACTAGCTGAAGTCAATACAAACTCTCAAAGTTCCATCATTTTTCTTCACAAATAGTACTGGGGCACCCCAAGGTGACACACTTTGGCGTATATACCCCTTCTTCAGAAGTTCTTCAAGTGACATTTGTAATTCCTTCAGTTTTGGTGTACTCATCCTGTCAGGAGTCTTATGTACTGGAGTTGCTCCAGGCATCAAATTGATGGAGAAATCAAGATCTCTTTTAGGTGGAAATCCTGGTATTTCCTTGAATACATCTTCAAACTCTTTCAAGACCGCACAGTCTTCAATGTCTGGGACCTTATCCTTAGGTGTCTCTTCCATCTGCGCTGCAAATATTTGACACCCTTTTCTGTAACTCTTCTTCAACTGTAAGGCTGAGATTTCTCTGGCAGTTACTGCTCTGGGAATCCCTGGTACGATCCTTAAGTTGCCTTCCTCATCCAAGCGAGTAAATGCTTTGTTATAACAGTCTAGAACATCATGGTGTTGGTCCAACCAATCGATACCAATTAGGTAGTCATAGGAACCTAAAGGTATGGTGTTCAAATCTGCGCTGGTATTCATTCCATTCATGTTCATTAGACATGCTTTGACCATCTCATTAATCTTTCTTTTAGTTCCTGTAGCTAGCTGCACCGTCCAAAGTTTTCCTAGCTTGCTTCTTGGCAAATGAAATCTTTCCACCATCTTAGGATCTAGATAACTATGACTAGCTCCCGAATCGATTAAAATAGCAATGGGCTGGTTATTGATCTTACCTTCGACTTCAATCATATGTGACTGAAAGTCAGCTTGCTTGTTGTCCAAGGCTGCATAGATCTTAGGTACACTTCCTCCCATGTTCTCCACTGTTTCAGCTTGCTGCGCATTGTGAACAGTTCACTCTTTCACTTCTGTGAGGGAAATCTCTGTACATATGATCTCCCTTACAACGCCAACATTGAATAAGTTCTTGCCTTGGCCTTTGCCCCAATGGCTCTGTCATTCTGGATTCTTTAGTAGTTGGTTGTTCCTGATAGTTATTTCTGAAGAATGGTGGCTTAGTCCCCTTCTTCGTCTTTTCCATCTTGCCTTTCTTCTTGTCTTCCCAAGCTTTCTGGTAAGAAGCTTTCCCTTTTTGCTGATCATAAAGGCACTTAGCTCTTCTTATCGTTTCCTCCAATGTTTTGGGGTCATCATATTGTATTCTGTCACTGATAAATGATGACAACCCACTCAAATATCTCTGAATCTTAACTTGTTCATCCTTGATGAAGGAAACACATTTCAACAGTTCTAAAAACCTTCTTTCATACTCATCTCTAGTCATACTCCCAAGTTTGAGTTCAAAGAATTCTTTCATTTTCTTGTCATAGTATCTCTTAGTTAAGTATTTCCTTTGAAAATACCTCTTGAATTCCCTCCAAGTCACCTTTTTCTCATCAATGTGTTGTACTTGCACATATTGGTCCCACCACATTGATGTTTTTCCCTTGAGCTGATAAATAACAATTCTACCTTTTGTCAGTGAAGACTAGTTATGCAACTAAAAATACTTTCTCATATTTAGTAGCCAAGTCTCTGCATCCTCATCCTTCTTGTGTTCACCATCAAAAGTAGGAGGCGTGATTTTGTTCATTTCCCCCTGAAGTTCATCCACCCCGTACCTCTTCTTAGATTTCTTGACATGACTTGAACTACTGCACGCTCTCCTAGTTGAATTCCTTGGAGAATGATGGTGTTGCCTACCAACACTTCTGCTACACACTGATCTTCCCCTCTTACCATGAGACTTATGGCTCCCTGATCTGCTTGACTCAGTTTCTTTATCCATTTTCTTCTTAATTCTGTCCAAGCTCTGCATTAGCTTGATGTTGAAGTCTTCTTGCTACTCCTTGGCTTTCATAAGCCTCTCATTATCAACTTTATGACTCAGGACATCCCTTTATGGTCTCTACAAATTTCATGCTTTCTTCCTTACCTTCACCATGTCCATTTGAATTTGTACCTTCATCATCCATATGGACATACATTCCTCTGAGCTCTTCTTCATGGCTGTAAACTCCCTGCACATCTTCCATTATTCTAAGCTTGTGTTGATCTTGTTCTGATCTAATGCTATTAACTTTGCAAAATGTGCAGCCAACAAAATTTGTTAGGCTAAACAAGTTAACAAAACCATGAAATTATGTAGAGTTCTATTTCCATAAAACTTCAGAATTCTTTCTTTTGATTTCTTGGGAAGAGTAACTGCCCCATCAACTTTGCGCGCACTACTTCTCAATTATAACTTCATAATTAGCATGCGTCAGTTTTACACACGCAACGTTAAGACGAAGTGCATGCGCTGCGCATTAGTATCGGTGTTCATACTTTTCTGTCGCGCGCCAATCTTCATTGAGCACAACTTCTGTGCCGTGCACCAATACTCTGCACACACTACAAGCACTGCACTACACAATGCCATGGTTTTAATGTGTTTATACTGCGTGCACCACCGGTACAACGTTGTGCGCACATCCACAGATTCAAATTGCACTTTGCTACACTTCAAACACACATTTTGTGCAACACATTATTAATCGTGCACCACAAACTCTGCACCCTACGATGCCAAACTTAGTGCGCTTTTCCGCGCACTTATATCCTGCGCACGCCCCCAACTATACACGACGTAGTGCTAAAATTTAGTTTACATATCCTGTACACCCTTCTTTTCTGCGCAACGCTAATGTTTAATGTGCACACCTGTGCAACATTATTTTTCCACATCATTGACTCTGCATAGTACAGTACCCAAATTTTAATGCGCACTCCTGTGCACCTTTAATTTTCTGTGCATCACTATTATTTAGCGCGCACAACATTCTCGATACTTAACTGATTTTTCATAGATTTTGATGCAAAAATTGGGGCTTTTGTTCAATGGTCACCCAATTTCTACCATGGACTTTCTGCAACTAGGAAATTTGTTCAATTTCACCTCAGTAAATCCAAATTCAACCTATGCAACAACAAATTCTTGTGTGTGCCATTGGTTGACATTTCTGGTGCGAATTTTTCCAATTCCTTCACGAATTGTGAATCTTATTCAACAATTCCACCTAATTTGTCTTAGCTTCTCTGTAACTTCAAATTCAACCGATTTCTGTCTGAATTTCCTTAAACAGGGAATATCTCTTCACTTAACAAAATTTCCCCAAATTCTTCATGAATTTAGCAACGAAAATTGGGGTTTTTACCCAATTCCCTTCAATTGCTTCCAGTTTTCGTCATGGACGTGTTATCGCACAATTTGTACTTTGATAAAAGAGAAGGTAAAAGAAAAGCAAATTGGCATAACTTGAGGGTATCCTATCACTGGCACCTCAATAGGATTCCTCTTTCTATTTAGGGTTGTAGGCCTAGGGGAGATGTCCCCGGTGACTTGGGGGTTTGAGAAGGCAAGGTCAAAATGGCTATTAAAAGGTCCCCTCTCACAAGTCACCATTGATCAGAAAGTCCCGGTTTTATAACCAATGAAGTGATAATATATCAAGATGTACCTGTCCGGAACAAAGCAACAAAAAACTATATATTTTGCAAGTACAACTTATTGGTTAGCACTTCATAAAACCACAGATTTTCTCAATAAAAGCATTTGGCTGATAATGATGAAGTAAACAGAAAATTATAACAACAATATTGATGAGGCAATACTTCACATTAAATGCCTTGAAACAACTTCAAGACGACTAAGAATAATCAACCATTGACATCATAATACTAGCATTTCTTAGAAGCAAGCAAGACAATGTATTAATCAAACTTTTCAATTTCTTTTAGAAGCTTTTAATGCTGCAATGTATGGCTGTAGCTTACTTTAGTAACAACAACAATAATGTTAGTAGGTTAGGCTATTCTAATGTTAGATATAGTTAGTAGGAAGCTCAAGGTATAGGTTTTGATGGTTGTTTGGATCAATCACTCAATAAGAAGAATTAGACTAGTGCTTTAGGGCAAATGAAGTCAATGATATGGCAACAAATGTTGAAGGAAAATGATAGTAGGAGAGTCAAAGACAAGAGAGATTGATAATTGGATTGTTGGTAACCCAAGGCTCCAACTATCAAACCCTAGGGGGAAACTAGCTACTAAGGTGTAGGTAACCCTAGGCCTTAGTAGAACTTCCTCCCTCTTTAACTCAAAGATGAAGCAAAAATCGGCTAAGATGAAGCAAATAAGACTAGGGTATTGCAATGGCAAGGCCCTAGCAAATGTTTCAAGACGAT
>ML830772.1:20862-33937 GCA_009831015.1 Picea engelmannii | reverse complement strand
ATTTCGGCTTATCTTGTAATAGCTTTCACATGATATATTTCATTCTTTCATGTGTAATATCTAATGATATTCATTCTTATCTTGTTGTTCTTCCATAGGTATAGTTCTTCTTGGAACACATTATCTTCCAAGAGATAGATATAGAAGATATGTACAAAGACGATGCAAGCAAGATATGTACAAGAAAATAAGAAGAGTGTTGTTACCTTTTAGTAGAAGAAGTCTCTTCCATCCTGCTTAGTCTTCTTTGTCGGTTCCTTTTCTTCGGCAATCGATGCTTCGTGTTTCTCCTTCCTTTTCTTTAGCTCGGGACACTGATTTCTGTAGTGACCGTACTTTTGACAATTGAAGCACTGTATTTCAGAAATGTCTTTTCTTTGCTTTGGTTTCCATCTTGAATTGAACTTTCTTTTGTCCCTGAAGTTCTTGAATCTAACTGTGAAGGCTTGATCATCGCACTTCTTTTGAGGTTTCTCTTTTGCATTGATCCTTGATTCTTCTTTAGCACAGCAAGTCCAAAGTTCTTCAAATGTCGGGTACTCCTTCCTTGTGTTCATGCTTGCGGCAAATACATCCCATGTCTTGGGAAGACCATTGAGTACTATGTTCACCAATTCCTTTTTTGAAGTGATCTCTTCAATAGCTTGTAGTTGATCTCTTAACTATGAGATCCTTACAAAGTATGATGTTATGCTATCGTCATCATTCATCTTCATGTTACGAAGCTCATTCTTCAGACTCATAACTTGTCCATTGTTTCTGACTGAGAAGAGATTTGTTAGGGCATCGTACATCTTCTTCGATGAGTCAAGATGGGAGATGTAGGGTATCAAGTGGTCTTTTATGGAATCCACTATGATACTCGTGGCATTGATGTCAACATCTTTGAACTTCTCCATAGCTGCAACGTTCTGCGGTTCCTTCTCTTCTCCTTCTTTAAATTCTAGCTTCACGATCTTTCCTTTCACAATATCCAGCACTTTATTCTTAGCAAGGATGAGGTCAATCCTTGTCTTCCATGCTTTGAAGTTATAGGCTCCATCTAGCTTGTTCTCAGACTTCATAGAGTTCCTCATGGCTTGCTTGACTTGGTCAAACCCTAGATTTGACCAAAAATCCAAACTTCACGTCTTGGTTTTCTGAGAGTACCAGGAGATGTGCTGGGCTAGGGCGCACTGATCTATCCGGAGATTAGGTCAATCTCGTCACTTAAGGTGCCTTGACAAGAGGTTTAGGGTTTTTGCAACTGCTTCTGCTAGTAACCCTAGCTGCAGTGCTTTTGGAAGTTGCTCCTACTAGTAACCCTAGCAGCAGTTCCTCAACAAGCTCAATATCTAGTGGCTATGTTTTCTTCCAGCATTTTAGGCTGACTGAAAGGGTGTGGGCCCATAACCTGTTAGAATATAGAAGATGGTGTGCTCGCTTTACCATTGACGATACCTTCGTCACCCAACCATAGGCCGAAGCCTCCCTCCGAGCACCTTAACCTTGACTGAGAATTCCTCCGGAAGCAAACCCTAGGCTAGATAGCCAAACAAAGAGTAGCACATCAATCCCCAAGGATAGCGCATCACAAAAAGCTGATCAGATAGTCCAAACCCTAGCCAAGAGATATTCAAGCCAATACTGAGAACTTGTTGCTGCTACAGCTACACCTGCAACTCTCCTCCAAACCTGCGCACCAGACTGCAACTGCAGTGCGCACCAACTGGGAAACTGCAATTCTAAGATGCTGCAAATGAGAACTGGCGACATGTATTTATAATAATCCTGCCAGTTTTGCTGGGGTCGACTTCTCCTTCTGGGTATGTGTCTGTTCAGTATATTATTATTATTTCTGGCCGACTTCTTCTCTTGGAGGCTAATAGCCTAATATAAATTATCTTCTTGAGCCGACAAGGCTTCTAGGGTTATTAGCCAACTCATTAGGGTTTCTCTTGCTTCCCGGAGTCTTCTATTCTTGTCAGGTTCACACGTGGGGGTAAATACCTGCCGCAACTACCATAATATTAACACATAGAGGGCTTGGTGCTCTTGATTAAATGTCAGTTCCATACCGTCATACATGATAGAATCCAGTGGAAACATTGCAATCCCACCAATCTTGAAATCCTGAAAACTGTCAAGTCTGTTGAATTTTGAATGGGACCTAAAATTATGCTTTCTCCGTATGAAGTACAATGAGGTTGGAACCACTCTCGAACATCCTGAAACAATTAATAGTAATGTTAAAAATTTAAGTAAAGTGACATTCTCCTTTATCTTTCATTAGATAAAGGAGAATGTCACTTTTACTTCAAGAATTTAACATTACCATTAATTACTAGGTTTGAGTAGGCCATAGGGTTAGGTAATAGGTCATGTTATCGCGCAGTTTGTAGCTAGGTCAAATGGCTAGAAGATAGAGGCCAAATTGGCGTAACAGGAACCTACCCCACCCAATGTCACCACAATGGGGAGGTTCTTTCTATTCAGGGAGGTTAGCCCAAGGGAGACGTCCCCGGTAACCTGGGGTTTTAAAGAGGCCAAGGTATAAAGGTCAAAGTAAAAGTCCCTCCTCACAGGTTATCACCAAGATCAGATAGTCCGGCTAAACAACCAATAATGAAGTGTAGCCCCAAATGAGAACACCTACCCGGAACAAAGCAACAGCAAAAGAATATATGCAGGCTATAATTCAATGGGTTAGTACTTCATATAGCTATCTGATATCAATATATTAGCAATTATGACAATAGATATTAACGAGATCAATGTTAATTAATATAGCAATGGAACAATGTTAATTCATCAATAAATATTGAGATGATGCAGCAAACATTATATCCAATCAATCCCTTACTCAATAAATGCTTTAAAACACCATCTAATTGCTCATTGACAGAAAATGTTGCGTCAACATGGAATAACCAAGTGTGACGTCAGCCTTATTAGGGTTAGTAGTTAGTTAGGGTTTCAAATTTATAAAAGTTTTAAGAGTTGTTTGACCACTATCACTTCAACGTTGGGGACTTGAGATCAGTGCCTAAGGGTAAATGGAGTCAATTTAAGAGAGGGCACAAAGGTTGAAGGGAAAAGGCTAAGGACTAGAGGGAAGGGTTCTGAAGTGTTGCAATGGCAGGGCCCCAGAATCAAAACCCTAGGGGAAAGAGGCTCACTCTGGTGTTGCTTAAGCAAGGCCTCGTGCTCTTTCCTCCTTCCTTAGGTTAAACTTGGCAAAACGGCTAGCATAAAAGATAAGTCAAGACAAGAGAGTGAGGTGAGGGAGAGTGTTGCAAAGGCAAGGCCCTATCACCAAACCCTAGAAGCAGGATGGCCCTAGGTGTAGATAACCTAGGCCTGGGACGTCTCCTCCTTCTTAACTCTTAAAAGCACAGCTAGCACAAGGGAAGAAGTAAAAAGAGTGTAGCAATGGCTAGGCTCTTCCTTCCTTCTTCAATGGCTGAAAATTTCTCTTTTAGGGGACATGAGACAACAACCTACTTGTATGTTTGTCCCCTAGGGTTTTAAAATCAGAAAAATTTATAATAAATGCAAGAATATAAGACTACAACCATTCAATTAAGAATTTTTGCAAAAAAAACACTTACATATCACGAAGAAATAGCATTGCAAACCCTAGTTGTAAACCTTCCTTCAAGAGAAATGCCAAAAATGCCAAGAAAAGCCTTCCTTCTACAAGTGCGCCTCACTTAAAAGATGAAATACCCCAATAAGGGCGCAAAAATCAGATCTCACTAGGAGAGTGAGTTCTGTGTTATGTCAAAATGAGGATAAATCTCCTCAATATATATTGTATCATGACCTTTAATTAATTTTAGGTCATTAAAAATAGCCGACAAGGCTACAAACCAAAATCATATTGTTTTTACATTAAATTGTCAAATAAAAACCCTAACTGAGCATAAGCAAGACGTCAAGCCCTACTGAGGGAGACGTTAGCCCCTTTTTAGGGCAAATGCAGCACAAAATGACAAAACGTTGGCCCTCTTTGGGCCTCCCAACCATGCCACACGTGCCAGCTGCCCTGTCAAACTGTCACACGCTCAAGGTGACATCAATGGCTCCTAGGTGACGTCCTGGGCCATCCAAGGGAAACGTTCCACTGGAAGTGGGTCAACCCCCTAGGCCGGGCTTAGCCAAAGTGCCCCTGATGGAACATCCTTCTTCTTCTCAGGTGCAAAAGCTCAATCAAGCATTGTCCTGTCTCTGCCCCTGATGGGGTCTCAGCAACCATCTAATGGGCTCTTCAGCCCCATGGAGGTCTGAACTAATCATCTCCCCATGTGTACCGGTCCACATGGTACCTATCCGTCGAGCATGGTCCTGCACATCAAAAACTACGCCCTCCATGGGCTCATTAGTCACAGGGATCATAGCAATGTCAATCACATTTCATCATCAATTTTATCAAACATATGCATAAAAGCCCTGATATACCATTCAATAGCTCAAAGACTCTACAAAGACCTACAATACAAGGTTGAGAAAAAGGACAAGATACCGTATTGGGCTAGCATCCATAAGGAAAGGAAAGTTTCCAAAGGGTTTCTTCCAAGCCATGTAACGAGGTGAAGTGGTTCAAGGGATGTCCAGACATACGGGTAGAGTGAGAGCCAGGGATGCATGATATTACCTGTGGGTGCCTTTGTAGAAGGCGAGTTGTACCTGTCATGGATGCAAATTTTTCCAAGCCCCTTTTGCCTTTATTCTTTTCTTTATTTTCTTTTTCTTCTTCTTTTTCTTTTTATTCAAGGGTTAACCAAAGGACACTGCCTTGGCATGGTGACCAGAGCTGACAGTGTTACGCACAAGTACTTTCACAGCAGTGATAAGGCTGGCTCGTGATGAGACCCCCTTTTCCTTGGCTATGCAACCAAAGGTCACTGCCCTAGCGTGGTAACCAGATGGTGGCAATGTCATGTTGTTAGGTACCCATGAACATAATAGGCTGGCTCATGATGAGACCCCCTATCCTCTTGATTAGGTCTTGTTTGTTATTTTTTTTGGGTCCCTCTTGTTTCTTGCTAAGAGGATTTTTATTGCCTTCTCAGGGATCCCTGGGCGAAGGCATCTCGAGGTTTCATTTTTAGGCTTTTATCCTTTACCAGCTGCTTTTACCTTCTAGGCCTTTAGCCCCTTCTTCCCACGAGATAAGGTGCAACCCCACAAACAAATCATCCTAATGCCCGGACAAGGGGAATGAGGCAGATGAGCGGGAGATAAGATGGAAAAGTGATGGTATGATGGGAGCGGACAATGGCTCTTTAGAAACCCCCCAGTGGCAAACCAAAACCTATGGGTACAGGCTTGCTAAGGCACCCAGTCAATCTCCCCAAGCATGGTCAAGTGGGTCAATGTAAGATCCAAGCAGTCGTCAGAAATAAAAGGAATTAGATGCATACATTTAAAGGTTATAATGATCAAAAGTGACACATACCATGATACCTGGACCAATTACCTCATGGAGCAAGAGCCTTCTCCGATACAAGACCAAGCCGATGCTGATGGATGCTGCTGCTGTTGACAAGACGAATCTGACGAAAGAAGAGAAGGATGGGCCCTCTAGGGCCATGCTCAGGTCAATCCTGCTCTCAGTACTCCATGTCTAGGACCTGTGGGCCTTGAGACATGATCTCCTAGTTATCCCATGAAATCAGGGATAACAGGCCCCCTTCTCTTAAATTATTTTTTTTTTAAATTTGAAAATCATGGGTCTATGTTGTGCCATACAGAGCTGTACAAAACCAGCCGGTTTCCTACTGAACTGGCCAAAAACGGTTCAGGAGGGCCGGTTGGACCGGATTTGCCCCAAAACCAGTCGGACCGGCCAGTTCCAAACGGTTACAATGACACTGATCCCTATCAGAGATTATGGAAGATGGCAGCCCAAAATGTACCCAAACATGCTTGAAGAATAAACTTTTTGTTTCTTGTTTCTTGGCCTGAAATAGTCTTTTTACATGGCACCAAGATTTCCATTTTGCTGAAACAGTTCACTGCTACAAGCAAGTAATCATGGCCATGTTTGGTCTTAGGCAGCCCTCTAAGAAAATCCATAGGCACACTTTCCTATGAGCGATTTGACACTGGCAATGGTGTATACAACCCCAATTTGTGATTTGCAGGCTTGCTGGTAAAGCATTTTGCACAGCCATGCACAAACTGTGCTACGTCCGCTTGCACTTTCAGCCAATATACATAGCGCTGTAAATTCAGTACAGTTTTGACTACTCCTAAGTGTCCAGCAACCTTGGATGTATGTGCTACACACATTACCTGCACTCGTGCCTCTCCTTCCAAAACACTTAGCTTATCATGCCAATATAAGATCCCATCCTTCAATTGATACTCAGGGTTTAAGTTACATTCCTTCAGAGACGAATATACTGACTCGCAATCATCATCTTCTTCATATTGCTCCTCGATCCCATCAAGAGTAAAAGGTTGCAGCTGGTGTACACTCCTAGTTCTGAGTTCTTAGGCAATCTTGATAACATATCACTATCAGCTATCTTGTTCAGCACTCCCATTTTATGAAGATCAAGTTAAACTGTTGCAAGTAAAGACATCCATTTAAAATGTCGAGACTGCTGCAACTTGGATTGAGTCTAAAGAAATTGGAGAGATTTACGATCAGTATGCACAATAGTCTCATTACCCAAGAGATATTGCCTCCAATGCTTTACTACCTGATGTAAAGCATACAGTTCTTTGTCATAAGTAGGCTAGTTCAAGACTTCCCTAGAGAATGTTGTATAATAACACACATATGCTTGCCTTGTTGAATCAAAACTGCTGCAAGTGAATAACCAGATACATGCCTCAATCTCCAATGCGTTATTCAAGTCCAGAAGGCCAATGGACAGGTTGTACATATTTTTTGTTTCAAAGCATTGAATGCATTTTCGGATTTCTAGTGCTTTGGTCCATTGGAATTTTACTCCTTTAGTTAAAACATACAAAGGTGCTGCCACAGGCAAGAAGTGCTCAATGAATTTCCACAAATATTTGCAACTACAACAAAACCGTGCACTTCAGTCAAGCTGGTCAATCTTGGCCAAATCACAATAGTCAGTACCTTGGCTGGATATTCTCAGTTTATTTCCTCCAACTTTACGAGGCTTCTCTAGGCCAAGTTCTGCTAGGCTTGACACTTTTTCTTTCAACCTATCTCTGTTGGTGAAAGCACTAAGCACCAGGCTAGTTCCCACACCCATGGGTGAGGCAGAAGTCGGTCTTGTTAGCACCTAAAAATGCACCTCTACTTTGTAAAGAAGGGCCTCTGGTTGTGTCCATTTGAATCATTGTATGAAAATTCAAGATGGAATGTTTGTGGGTCAGATGCATTGGGTGCTCACTGATGAGCTAAGTCACCTAACACAACGACACGGGACACAGAAATACGAGTGTCCAACATGCGACACAACGACCCTGGAAATAGGACATTATGTGTGTGTGTGTGTGTGTGAAAAATTTGAAAATTACACATACAAAAATAAAATATGACATAAAGATTCATATTTTGTTAGAAACTAGAAGATTTACATTACACAAAACATGTTACATAATGCATTGTAACATCAATGATGATCAAATGACAAACACTGAACACACAAGAAATTAGAATCATAAGCTGCAGCATTCTCAATCTCATTGAGTCATCAAAATCAAAATGTATTACAATGTACATAGATATTGAGTCAGAGTCATTGATACTATATGTAGGAATACCAATGGAAAATACAAAATAGCCATAGGGTAGATAATAGAACAGTAGATGGAAGAATATCATAGCTCATGAGTCACGACTGTCAGTAGTTCTCCATGTCATAATCATCAAGATTAGCATCACTACCAGTGCTCTCTCCTCCATCTTCCTCCCCCTCTATATCCAATGCAATTTGTGCATCTGTTGGTGTAGAGGATGACCCCTCGAGAGGATCACCATCATCAAAAGTGACCGGCTCTAGCACTGGTTCATTAAGATCCAAGTTGGCTAATGCCAACTCAACACTATTTTCCAAACCCATATCATTAGGAAACACATCCCACATCTTTGTCTTTCTTGTCAACTATTCTTCTCTCTACATGTAAATAAGACGGAGGTTGGTGTGCACATACACCACTAAGTCACCTAACACGATGACAAAGAGAAGAGTTCAATAGAAGATTTTATACTTGATTGAAGGGTACATTTTTACTAGGGTCATGACAAAAGAGTTCAACAATCAATGCCACCAACATTGAGGTACAGAAAGGGCTTGGTGCTCTTGATTAAATGCCATTTCCATACCCTCATACATAATAGAATCCAGTGGAAACATTGCAATCCTGCCAATCTTGAAATCCTAAAAACTGTTAAGTCTATTGAATTTTGAATGGGACCTAAAATTTTACTTTCTCCATATGAAGTCCAATGGGGTTGGAACCATTCTCAAACATCCTAAAACAATTAATGGTAATGTTAAAATTTTAAGTAAAAGGATGAAAAGGAAAGATAAAGGAGAATGTCACTTTTACTTTAAGAATTTAATATTACCATTAATTACTAGGGTGGGTGAAATGGAGGGGGTGGGGACCTCTTTAAATAGCATTAGTAGGGTAAAATAACCCTCAGTTGCACACCAAAACACCTCACATATCCAACTTGCATGAGAAAACGTGAGCATGGGACCTTTCCTATGCATGACAAGTGTCCTGAAATTGGGACACGTGCAAGGCACATGTTGGACATGGATTCGGGACGTGTCTTGTGCATAGGACACATGATTTGGGACACGTGTCTTATGCATAGGACACGTCCCAAATCTGTATCTGACACGTATCCTCCCAATCCGTGTCCCAATGCCAAATACACGACACGGAGGGTTAGATCGACATGTCATGTTTCTTAGTTGATGAGTCACCAAGAGTGCACTAGAAGATATGCAGAACCCAAAGAAAGAAAGTAGCTTAGTCGCTAAGAAGAAGCAAAGTCAACCCAAGAAAAATGGAAGAATGAAGCAGAAAAGATGGTTGACAAAGAGAAGTCATTGAGGAATGCATTGTCGATGTCGACAATATCAACAAACATGAGTTGAGCTTGAGTTTGTCGATGTTAATGGCAATGTCATCAACAAGGAAGTTGTCAACAAGAAATGAAACAACAAGAGATTCAATACAGAGTGACCGACACAAGACTTGTCAACAGAGAAGCGATTGACTAATGAGGCATCAACAAGCAGGGTAATCGACGGCAGAGGTCATCGATAAGGGGAATGTCGTTTTCAAATTTCTTGGAATGAAAAATTCAAAAATTTCACCACTTAACTAGAGGTTTCCTGTATATTAACCTTGTGAATTCAACCTTAGGGCTGTTTTGAAATATAGAAAAAAACAACAGCCAAAGTAAACAATATTACAATCCTTAGCAACCCAAACTTCCAGGAAATCAAAGGAGAAAAGATACCAAATTGTTCCAATAAGTTTCAGCCCTCTAGGGCAATCATATCATGCATAAACCGCATCTAAAAACTCTTATTTTTTTTCCTGAGAAAAAAATTGTATATTTGCTATTTCATAAAACAAATCAAAATATACATAGAACAAACCTAACAACGCCAAAACAAGTACTGTAGGTTCCCGATAGACCCAAGAGTGTTTCAACGAATCATACCAAATTACATCTATTCTTTAACAGATAAGTCTAAACAAAAGAGCTAATAGCACATCAAGGAAACTCGTCAGAAATGAAGTATTGTCTGTTAAAACAAAAAAGACCAAGGCCACTCCAGGATTTTCCTCCACATCAAAACTGATCTTTCCAATTAGCATTCATAAGGGAGGGTACTGCACTTCTGGGAAAGCCTACTTGCCTCGGAACCCTTTGCAAACCAACAACCCTTCATGTAAAGCAATCGCCTCCTTGGAAAGTGCATCAACCTTATATTGAATTCCCAATAAACATGCTCTATAGTAACTGTTATCGCACAGTTTGTAGCTAGGTCAAATGGCTAAAAGATAGAGGCCAAACTGGTGTAACAAGAACCTTCCCCACCCAATGTCACCTCAATGGGGAGATTATTTCTATTTAGGGAGCTTAACCCAGGGGAGACGTCCCCGGTAACCTGGGGTTTTGAAGAGGCTGAAGTATAAAGGTCAAGGCAAAAGTTCCTCCTCACAGGTTACCACCAAGGTCAGAAAGTCCGGCTAATCAGCCAATAAATGAAGTGTATGCCCAAATGAGAACACCTGCCCGGAACAAGACAACAGCAAAAGAATATACGCAGGCTATAATTCAGTGGGTTAGTACTTCATGTGGCTATTTGACATTAATATATAAGCAATGTGAAACAACAGATATTAATGAGATCAACGTTTTATCAATACAGCAATGGAAAAGTATCAATTCATCAATAAATATTGAGATGATGTGGCTAACAATGTGTTTAATCAATCATTTACTCAATAAATGCCTTCAATCATCATCTAATTGCTTATCATCAAAATTTGTTGCGTCAAGATGGAATAACCAACTGTGACGTCAGCCTAGTTAGGGTTAGCTAGTTAGTTAGGGTTTCAAAATTTAAAGTTTTGAGAGTTGGTTTGAGCACTATCACTTCAACGTTGTGTGTTTAAGATCAGTGCCTAAGGGTAGATGGGGTCAATTTAGGAGAGGAAACAAAGTTGAAGGAATAAAGGCTAAGGAACAGAGGGAAGGGTTCTAGAGTGTTGCAATGGCAGGGCCGTAGAATCAAAACCCTAGGGGAAAGAGGCTCACTCCGATGTTGCTTAAGCAAGGCCTCGTGCTCTTTCCTCCTTCCTTAGGTCAAACTTGGCAAAACGGCTAGCATAAAAGATAAGTTAAAACAAGAGAGTGAAGTGAGGGAGAGTGTTGCAAAGGCAAGGCTATCACCAAACCCTAAAACATGGACGGCCCTAAGTGTAGATAACCTAGGCCTGGGACGTCACCTCTCTTTTAACCTTTAAAAATCACAGCTAGCACAAGGGAAAAAGTGAAGAGAGTGTAGCAAAGGCTAGGCTCTTCTTTCCACTGAAAATTTCTCTTTAAGGGGACATGAAACAAGGACCTACTTGTGTGCTTGTCACCTAGGGTTTTAAATCAGCAAATTTATCAGTAAATGCAAGAATACTAACCTACAACCATTCAATCAAGAAGTTTTGCAGGAAAAACACTTACATATCATGAAGAAAAGCATGTGCAAACCCTAGTTGTAAACCTTCCTCCAAGAGAAATGCCAAATATGCCAAGAAAATCCTTCCATCAACAAGTGCGCCTCACATAAAAAGACCAAATACCCAAACTAGGGCGCAAAAATCAAACCTCACAAGAGAGTGAGTTGTGTGTTCTATTCAAATGAGGGAAAAACATCCTCAATATATAGTATCTCATGACCCATAATTAAAATTAGGTCATTAAAAATAGCCGACAAGGCTACAAACCAAAATCATACTGTTTTCACATTAAATGCTAAGTAAAAGACCTAAATGAGCAGAAAGTGAGACGTCAAGCCCCTTTGAGGGAGACATTAGGCCCTTTTGGGGCTAGTCCAGCATCCAAAAATCAAACGTTAGCCCTTCCTAGGCTCCTCCAAGCTGCCACACGTGCCAGTCATCCTATCAAACTGCCACACGCTCAAGGAGACGTCAAGACCTCCTGGGTGACGTCCTGGTCGTCAAAAGGAAAACATTCCATCTGAAGTGGGTCAACCCCCCTGGGCTGGGCTCAGCCAAAGTGTCCTGGGTGGAACGTCCTTCTTCTTCTCATGTGCAAAGGCTCGACCAATCGTTGTCCTGTCTCTGCCCCTGATGGGGTCCCAACAACCATCTGATGGGCTCTTCAGCCCCATGGAGGTCCGAGCTAATCATCTCCCCATGTGTATCGGTCCAACTAGTACCTGTCTGTCGGGCATGGTCCTGCACATCAAAAACTTCGCCCTCCATGGGCTCATTAGTCACAGGGATCATAGCAATGTCGATCACGTTTCATCATTAATTTTATCAAATGCATGCATAAAACCCCTGATATATCAATCAATAGCTCAAAGATATTACAATGACCTACAATACAAAGCCGAAGAAAAGGACAAAATACCCTATTGGGCCAGCATCCATAAGAAAAGGAAAGTCTTCAGAGGGTTTCATCCAAGCCATGTAAAATGAGATGATGTGGTCAAAGGATGTCCAGACATACGGGTACTATGAGAGACAGGGATGCATGATATTACCTGTGGGTGCCTTTGTAGAAGGTGAGTTGTACCCGTCATGGATGCAATTCTTTCCAAGCCCTTTATTGCCTTTATTCTTTCTTTTCTTTATTGTTTTTTCTTTTTATTTCAAGGTCTAACTAGAAGACACTGCCTTGGAGTGGTGACCAGAGCTGACAGTGTTACCCACAAGCACTTTCACATAGATGATAAGGCTGGCTCGTGATGAGACCGCCTTTCCCTTGGCCATGCAACCAAAGGTCACTGACCTGGCGTGGTGACCAGATAATGGCAATGTCATACTGCTAGCCTGCTAGGTACCCATGAACATAATAGGTTGGCTCGTGATGAGACCCCCTATCCTCGTGGCTAGGTCTTGTTTTGTTATTTTTCTTCGGGTCCCTCTTATTTCTTGCTGAGAGGCCCTTTATTGCCTTCTCGGGGATCCCTGGGCGAGGCATCTCTAGGTTTCATTTTTATGGCTTTTATCTTTTACCAGCTGCTTTTACCTTCTGGGCCTTTAGCCCCTTCTTCCCACGAGATAAGGTGCAACCCCACAAACAGATCATCCTAATGCCCAGACTAAGGGAATGGGACAGATGAGTGGGAGATAAGATGTAAAAGTGATGATATGATGGGAGAGGACGATAGCTCTTCAGAAATCCCCCCTTGGTGGCAAACTAAAACCTATGGATACAGGCTTGCTAGGGCACCCGGTCAATTCCCCCAACCATGGTCAAGTGGGTTAATGTAAGATCCAAGCAGTCGTCAGAAATAAAAGGAATTTGATGCATATATCTAAAGGTTATAATGATCAAAAATGACACATACCATGATACCTTGACCAATTACCTCATGAAGCAAGA
>ML830771.1:21021-37592 GCA_009831015.1 Picea engelmannii | reverse complement strand
GCATGTCTTTTTCCGAAGGTAAATCTAGGCAAGTGAAGACGAATTTTCAAAATCCGAGAGAGGTTTTTTCTCCACATGGGCTGAAGAACCAAAAACTCTCTCAGTTTTTTCACAGGTGCCACGAGAAGGGAGAATCAAAGCCATCTTCGAGGCCCTTTTTTTCCAGTTTTTCATTTTTCTGTTACAGTCCTGATTTTGCGGGAGTTGTTACAGCCAGCTAGAGGGGAATTTGGCGAAACCGAAGGAGGTTTTTGTCCAGAACATGCCCATATAAAATAAACTCCTTTAGTGTTTTCCCAGGTGTCAGCGTTGAAGAGAAAAATATGTTTTTTCGGACCCCTTTTTTGTAGAAATTAGGCCTGTCTTTCATGGCAGACAGTTCTAGATTTTGGGGGATTTGTGGCTATTTTTGGTCGAGGCAGTTAAATATGACTCACAAATTTTTTTGGGGATATCCCCTAATTATTCAAAGGATTTTAATGTAAAATTTTGTTGATCTCACGCCCAAGCAGGCTAGGAGCACTGTAACTTCTATCAAGAGATTTTCCAGAAATATAAAGAAACGTTTCACAGGATTCTTGCATGTTAGCTATTGGTGAAGTTTTCCCCTCATTGTTGAATGTGTATCTGTCCCTGTTATCATTGTGTTGTCTATCTGATATTTTAAAAGGAGTTAAAGTTACGGGATTTATCTGTGCATACCCTGTTTTCTGACTTTTAAAAAATTTGAATGTTTGTCTTCTGAGGTTGTAGTGAAGAAATTCTTAAATGCTTCTTTACTATGATTGATAATCTCACCTTTTATGCTAATCCATCGTTTATTCCCAAAGAATCCAATAGTTTCATTATCTCTCCCTATGAAAAGACTTCTTATAAACTGTTATTTGATCTCTATCTTTATGAACAGACCCCATAGCCCAATGAAAGCGTGAAACCTTTTTCAGCCAATCTACAGAAAACTCAAAAACATATCATATTCTCCATAGCTAACCTAATATCAAACCTATAACAAAGATAAATTTGATAGAGAGATCCCTCTCTGAGTCTCGGAGGGATAGATCCCTGACTCAAAGTGGTTTTGATGTTGCCTCTGTGACTGCCTCCTCATCCTTGGGAAAATTACAGAGTACTAACAGAATGGTGACTCCACTGGGGACCTTTCTCCAATAGTACACTTCAAATTTCCAGATCTGATCACTGATGGTGGACAGTGACCAGACACAAGAAGGTTGAGATCATTCACCTGGCGACTCCAAATCAGCTCTAGACAGTGCCAACTCAAAGACTCCACTGGAGGAAGAACCTGAAGTATGACCAAGTAGCCTAGAAAGACCAGGTACTCAAGCTCAAATTGTATTCATGATATTGTTGGTTTCATCTGCAATTACTTTCTCTCTTATCATGATCCTACTCTAGAGTATATTGTTGAAATTCAAGATGATCATTTTCAACCTGAAGAGCCTCAAGAGACTAAACCCCAAATTTTAGATTATGTACATACTCATACACCTATGCACATCCCAGATGCACTTGTAGAAATCCTAGTGAGACATAAGCCTCCTTCTTTATCTCCTACTCTTGCCAAACCTCTAGATGGTCGTAAGCCTCTTGCTTCACCTCCTGTACCTTCCAGAATCCCAGACAGTTACAAGCCCCTAGATTTGCCTCCTATCCTTCATGACCTCCCTGCAAATTACACCAATAATCTACCCAGGTTTGATGGAGAGAATGCCAATATTACTGCTGAAAAACACATCCAGAGGTTTGAAGATTTCCTTGACCTTTATGAGGTCGAAGATGACGATGTCTATATCAATATGTTTGCCTTGTCTTTGCATGGAAAAGTTAAAAATTAGTTTAAAAACCTCCCAGCTGCAAGCATCAGAATTTTTCATCAGTTCATGCAAGTTTTCTTAGATAGGTGGGTGATCATGAGAAATGTCTTTCTCATCCTAGAAGAATATGACCACTTGAAAAGAAATCCCGGGGAGACAGTACAACAGTTCTCAACCAGGTTCAATGAGGTGTATCATTCAATACAAGTGGATGTAAGGCCACCTCCTGGTTTAGCTCAATTGCATTACCCAGAAGCCTTTGATCCTTAGATGGCATTCCAATTAAGAGAAAGGAACGTTGCAAGCCTTGAAGAAATGCAGAACATTGCAGTTGATGTGGAGGCCAACTTGTTGATGAAAAGGTCAAAGGTAAAAAACAAAGAAAAGGAGCAGCTGAAGTCATCAAAAGCTAAACTGGATAGTTTGTCTAGTGCCATGGAGGAGATGATGCAGAGGATCAACAGGAAAGATGAGCTTGTTGTCCAAAGACATCATGTTCCATTGATTTCAGAGAAAGAAAAGGTCATTGTTCCCAGACATTTTGTTGTTCATCCTTGGTACCATGGTTTGGATAATGATTCTTTTATGTATTCAATTCACAACACAGTCAAAGATGAAGCTCCATCTCAACTTCCAGAGGAACAACCAGCTGATATGATGTGCATGTTTGATGGCATTCCCTACTTGGATAATCTACTCAAGTAAGATCAGTATGATGATGATCGTGAGGCTAAAATAGAGGTGGATTGTTCAAAGAAATCAGCAACATATGAATGGAAGGAAAAATATCATTTACAGTTCAGATATGACAATCAACCCTTGCACAACAATCATGACAGTGGAAGAGGCAAAAAATTTCAAAGTAAGGGAAAAATCTTTGCCCTTATGTTTCTCTTCTTTTCAATTTTTGAGAGGAAATTGTAAGAAAGTTGACAATAGTAGAGAGGGAGAATTTTCTGATCAACTAGGTGAAGATTTCTTTTCTAATGTGGAGACTGTTCTAAATCCAGAGTTGCATCCCTTTACCAACTTTGATTTTCAAATTTCAGATGAAAGATTAAAGCCTGAGGCAAATTATGAGTTAATCCAAAATAAATCTGTACCATTATGCTTTAATTCATTTTAGTTTTTGAAAAAGAATCTTGAGTATATGCTAAAGGATAAATACACAGAAAGTCAAGAAGTTTCAGTAGAACCAATACAACAGTCATTTCATTTTCTACGGGATCCAATATCAGATGTGTTGGATGAATTGTGTTGTCAAAGTTTTTTTCCATCATCCAACTATGGGATAAAACACTATTATGAGATTGACATGATTAGGCAGTCAACTTCATTGTCTTTTTGAGCAGAAGTCACATTACAAATCCCATCAGAGAATTTGCAGCCATGTCAGGAAGTGCATGAGGAGGCAAAGAGCATAACTACGACATCAAATCATGAAGTTGAGTTGGCTAAATTTGAATATCTAGTAATAGGTCAAGTTTATCTTGATCCAGTGGTTATTTATATGGAGAAATTGTTCATCATAGAGCCACAATGCATTCCTAGTATTTGTGTTATATGTCGTGCTTATCAAGCCCCTTGTGATGAAGATCAATATGGGAAGCATTTCATGATGCCTATGCAAGTTCTATTTCTGATATTGTTTGAAAACATTGAAAGAGTAGAGTTGTTAGAGAAGTTGCTTGACTGGATGCATTGGAATTATTGTATCATTTAGAACGATAAAATTATCAGTAGCATAGGGTAGGTAGGAAAAAATGAATAAGCTCAGCATTCTGAGCATCTCTTTTTCATCAGTGTTTATTTTAATTTGGTTTCAGTTGCAAGATCAAAACAGGTACAGATTGCAGAATAAGATTTTGGGATCAGCCCAATGGATAAAGCACCGGTATGCATGTTCAGAGGTCTTGGTTCTTGACACCTCCTGAAAGAAGTTGTCATCCCCAGGTGGATCCACTGTTATAACCCTACAATTCATAGTATCATCTGGTGACTGGAAATTGTTTTCACTCTGGGTGTATTTTGGTTTGCAAATAATATTTCATCTCTGCAAATTATTTTCAAGGAAAGGAAAAGAAAAAGAAAATTCATGGTTGTTGACGCTGAGTGGTTTTTCCTAACTCCATGGAGACAAAAGCAAGGAAAGCAGTGCACAAAACCCACAAAAAGCACTAAGCCTAAGTTTTTGCTGCATCCGCACCTGGAGAATAAAGAACGTGATTATATCGACTGTCGATCTAGCAATCCATAGATCAACGGCTGACAATGGATTTTGGACCCCCTCGATTGTTCTGCTTTTAACACGGGGGGTATTTGGAATGGTGACTAACACGTGCGCACAGATCTATGGTCATCCTGACAGCGCACAGATGGACGGTCTACAAGCAATTCTGGACCCCCTCGATCATTCTTCCTTTAACGGTGGGGGGAGGGGGTCCGAAATGAGGTGATTTTCCTGGCGGGCCCTGTCCCAACGTGTCACCAATCCATCGCATCATACCTCCTCCGCTTCAGACCACTTACTGCTTACAACCTTTCCAGCTTACCACCCTTCCAACTTACTACCATACCGCTCCTGCCTCGTGAAGTCAGCCTCCATTATCCCGCCATCTTCGTCCCTACATTTGCATAATCCAAACTTAGGGTAAAAAGAGTAATAGATTAACAAAGATTAACAATAAAATTAGTGTAGTTAAACTAGGCTAAACTAGTTAATAATTAATTAATTAATCAATTAATTACTTAATAGTTAAGTTAGTTTAATAACTAGGTTAGTTTTTTATTAATTAATATTAAATAAAACAATATTAAAATAAAAACATTAAATAAAACATATATTAAAACATTAATAATAAAATAAAAAAATGAAACTTAAACAAACATATAATAAAATACATATAATAAAACATATATAAAAAACAAAATATTAAAAAAAAACAAAAAAATAAAACTAAAATGAAACAAAAATTAAAAACATAAAAACTACCCTAAGTCTACCTTCCCGTGCATCCATTACATCAAAGCCCACATAAAAAACAAATCATTTTAAATCAAATGGCTATTAAAAATTCCAAAGCCCCCCTCACCATTTGAAGTTTAACGAGAGGGGGGGGTCTGGAATGAAGTAGTTTCCCTTTTTTTCCTGTTCATCATGTCGTTTTCCAGAGGCGATTTTGGGCAAATGAAGATGGATTTTCAAAATCCGAGAGAGGTTTTTTCTCAGAATGGGCTGAAGAACAAAAAAATCTCCCACTGCTTTCACAGGTGCCATGAGCAGGGAGAATCGAAGCCATCTTCGAGGCCCTTTTTTATAGTTTTTCATTTTTCCGTTATAGTCCTGATTTTGCGGGAGCTGTTACGGCTAGGTGGAGGTGAATTTGGCGAAAACGAAGGAGGTTTTTGTCCAACACATGCCCATATACAATAAAATCCTTCATTGTTTTCCCAGGTGTCAATTTTGAAGAGAACCAGATGTCTGTTCGGACCCCTTTTTTGTAGAAATTAGGCCCATCTTTCATGGCGGACAGTTCCAGATTTTGGGGGATTTGTGGCTATTTTTGGCCGAGGCGGTTAAATATGAATCACACAACTTGTTGGAGGATCTCCCCTATTTAGTCAAAGTATTTTAATGTAAAAGGTTTTTTATCTCACACCCAAGCAGGCTAGGAGCACTGTAACTTCTATCAAGAGATTTTCCAGAAATATAAAGAAACGTTTCACAGGATTCTTGCACGGTAGCTATTGGTGAATTTTTTCCCTCATCGTTGAATGTGTATCTGTCCTTGTTATCATTATGTTGTCTATATGATCTTTTAAAAGGAGTTAAAGTTACAGGATTTATCTGTGCATACCCTGTTTTCTGACTTTTAAAAAGTCTGAATGTTTGTCTTCTGATGTTGTAGTGAAGAAATTCTTAAATGCTTCTTTATTGTGATTGATAATCTCACCTTTTCTGCTAATCCATCACTTATTCCCAAAGAATCCAATAGTTTCATTATCTCACCCTATGAAAAGACTTCTTATAAACTGTTATTTGATCTCTATCTTTATGAACAGACCCCATAGCCCAATGGAAGCGTGAAACCTTTTTCAGCCAATCTACAGAAAACTCACAAACATATCATATTCTCCATAGCTAGCCTAAGATCAAACCTCTAACAAAGATAAATTTTACAGAGAGATCCCTCTCTGAGTCTCGGAGGGCTAGATCCATGACTCGAAGTGGTTTTGATGTTGCCTCTGTGACTGCCTCCTCAGCCTTGGGCAAATTACAGAGTGATAACAGTAACCACACATGGCGTGGGGTATTTCTAAACTATAATAAAATCTTGAGAGTCAGATCTTTGTGGACATATCCCAGGAGGAGGTGAACCAAGATAACACTATGTTATGGAAATGAATGAATGCATCTTTGTGTTTGATTAGTTGATGAATGTTGAATGAATGAAGTAACTAAGTATATATGGTATTTCGCATGCATGCATAGAATGAATGTTATAACTAGATGCTAGATTTAATGAATAAAGATCTCATCGCACAACTACAGATCTCGCTCATTCTCAGGTTGAAAAATCCTGAGTATTGCAGCCACCCATAGAGCTATCTCGGGTGAGACTGTGAAGTACACCCTATGTACTGTGTTGCCTTTTGGTTTACTAGAGGGGTCGATAGTATTTAACGGATTTTGTTGGGAAGCTTCTTAGTTATGAACTAGGTTCAATCGGTGATAGTAACATAGACTCAGAACACCCCAGAAAGAATCCCCTAGTCCAATAGAATAATAGACACAAGCCAACAAATGTTTAAATTCCAAAAAATGGTTCTATTGTTGGTTGCGTGGAAGAAAATGGGATTGAGCTTATGATATCTGTTGAAGAGGTATTAAAATAATGCTAGATCTGATGAAAAAAAGGTGAGAGAATGAGAATCTAAAAGGGGATGTTGAGACCGTGGAATCGAACGAAGGAAGAGATAGAGAGATGGTTGAAGACAAAGGAGTTGGAGTTGGCTGAGGTAGTAGTTCAACATTAGTCAAGTATCTATACTACATAGGAAGCATTAGTCAAGTATCTATACCACGTGGAGGTAGTAGTTCAACATTTAAGATGGCAGGACACAATCCCACGATCAAGTTACCAGAATTCAAAGGAGAAGCGTCGAAGGACCTGGAAACAAACCTTTTTATCTATGAAAATATTTGGGAATCAAAATAGATCATAGACGAGGATACTAAAATTGCACAGTTAGCTATCACACTAATAGATCACGCACTAGATTGGTATATGAGTTTAGCTACAAACATTCTGCCAGGGACAACCAAAACAATTGGAGATATCAAGAAGGTGTTGATAAATGAATTCCAGAAGCTGATTTCAGAGGATCAATACATGAACGAGATGATAGATATTAGACAGAAACTCGGAGAATCTGTATGGGAGATTGACCAGATATTCAAACGACTAAAGGGAAATATAAAATATGTCATGACAGATATGCAGCATAGGAATATGTTTGTAAATTCACTGTTACAACACTTTAAATATCCACCGCGACAACAGAAGTTTCAGACACAGGAAGAGGATCTCCAAGCAGCCCTGCAACTGGAAGAAAACCAATATCAAAAGACAAATCCATCCATCGAGGAGTTGAAGGAGGATCTGAATAACTTAACATTCCAGCTAAACTAGAACAAGAGTAAGGCCAAAAGAGAAGTCATTTGGTGTACCACATGTAGGACAGAAGGACACCATAAGAACGAATTTCCAACATTCACGCAGTACATGGAAGCAGGAATGTCAAATCCATTACCAACAAGAGGACTATGGTGCGAGATCTATAAGAAATAAGGTCATGATCCATACCACTGCCCAATGATGCAAAAGTACTAGATAGTACCGAGGAGCTTGTATTGCAACTTTTGCAAGTCAGTAGGCCACGATGACAAAGATTGTATAACCATGGACTTTATAAGGGAAAGAACATCATATGCATACAGGGTGCAGGAAGAAATGATGACCGAGCAAGGCACACCTCAGTTTAACCAAGTACCAGCCTCGTACAAAACTGCACTACAAAATTATAACACTGCACAACAACCATACAACATTGTGTAACCGAAGTATAATACCGCGCAGCCACACTATAATACTGCGCAGTATAACCAGGCGCCTTAGTATAAAGCCAGTGAGGGGATCGAGTTGGATAAATAGTGGGAGGTAGAGCAAGAGGAGGCTTTGGAAGAGGTAGAGAACCAGTGGTATGCTACAATTGTCAACAAGCAAGACACTATGCAATAGAATGTCCACTTCCACCTGCGACCTATATGTATTGTCGCGCATCATATCATGAAACGAAAGAATGTCCAACACTATTAAGGAATATCCAGGAAAAGAGAAATAAGAACAATCTGAATGTTCAGTGGATTTTAGCAGAAGTGAGGGATGAAGGAAGAAAAAACAACATAGCTACATGAAGAGGAGCTAAAATAGGAAATGATGGAGTCAAAAAAGAGCCAACACAACACCAATGGGTCAAGAAGAATGACAAACCAAAGAAGCAGTTTGATGCGTAGAACAAAAATGATACATTCAAACAATCCAGACAAGAATTTCTGAAGCCAGACATTGCATCGACATCAACTGCGTAGCATAGTAAGGAAGTACCAGAGTACGAGATGCCTCCATCGTTGGATCACACCAGAGAAACATAGCCCCTGGGACAAGTAAGTACGATTAAAGGATTTTTGCAATCATGTGAAAAACTACTCATTGATCCATCATCTATTAAAATATTACAAAATATTCTAGAAAGATGTATTATAGAAGAAGAAGGAAAGATAGAACAAAAAACAATCAATCATCTACATACAAGAAGGAGAACAAGTAGGGAATTCAGACTGAACGCCAACATTGGATATTTCAACATGGGAGATATTATACTGGATTTAGGATCCAAAGTCAATGTATTACCCAATAATACATGGAAATGTATGGGAGAGCCCACATTAGGATATTCACTGTTTCAGTTGAAACTAGCCAACCAACACCGAGTTCTACCGATTGGGAGATTGAAAGGAGTAACATTAGACCTGGATGGAGTACAGACTAAATCCGACTTCGAAGTAATCGATATAGTGGATGAAAAAACACCTTATCTAGCATTTCTTGTCTTGGATTGGCCATTTGATAACCAGGCCATAATCAAATTAAATATGTGGAAGATGACCTTTGAGTCAGGAGAATACAAATTCATTGTGCCATTGGACTCATTGGAAGGGGAAAGGTTTGTAGAGCCTACTTTCTTATACCTGGAGGGAATTAACCAGTTGTACAGAACAACTTTGCGAGATGTAGATTACGTGACCCCAACTGCAGATGGGGTACTCAGTTGGCGAAGCATCACCTCATGTGCGTTAAACTCAGATACAGGCTTAAAAAATGGGCAGTAGAGGTTACACGAATTCTCCACAAGAAGATGTGCAAGAATAGACCACACAGTAAGATGGGTAGTTACGGAGATAAGGGAACCTCCCAACTTCCATGGAGTGAATTAACTAGAAGCATTCTTAACACGGTATGAAGATGAAGTGTTAGAAAATCATAGGCTCTTAGCCCTAGATATAGAAATCAAGAAAACACCTGCGAGATGGTGGGGTGCGCACAAATAAACAGTGAAAGACTAGTATCAATGTAAGTGGTTACTGTGTATTAGGTTTGGCGCAGAACAAGGAAGAAACCAGATAGAGAAATATGATGGACAGGGAGCACCAACAGAACACTTGGAGGATAGCAGAGCGCTATGGAAAATTACACCATTGGAGAAATGGCCTCACCATTTTGTTCACACATTAGAAGGCATCCCAACAAACTGGTATACAGACCAGGAATTGTGCAAAGGAACTAAAAACTGGACAATATTACAGCGGAAATTTACAGTCACTTTCTCATTTGAGCATGAGAACCCCAACATAGACGCATCACTTAAAAAAATCAAAGGGGTGATATTCATTAAGGAACCAGAAGTTGAACTCATGACAAAGGAACAACAACAAAACAAATAGACAGTGAAAGAATTACTTTCATGTTACCATGTGCAGGAAGAAGCACTAGATGAAGATGACACGTGCAATATTCAGATTGAGGAAGTTGAAGGCGAGAGAGAATTGGAAGGTCTACCTTTGGAATCAGAATTAATTGTTGCGCCGATCAAGGTGAAGAAAGTCAACATCAAGACAGTTGAGAATCCAAAAATGGCCAGCATTGGAGACTACTGGGATGAGAAAATAGTGGAGAGTATAACAGATTTATCATGCGAGTACAATGACCTGTTCCCAACAACATTCACAGAAATGAAAGGCATAGCAGGAGAGCTAGGAGAAATGAAAATATCGATCAAAGCTGAGGAAAGACCGATTAGACAGCGACCATACAGACTGAACCCGATATATAAGAAAAAATTCAAAACTGAGATCGATAGGATTTTGGAGGTTGGAATCAAAGAACATGTAGAAGAATATGAATGGGTAAGCTCGATGGTAGTTCAAGAGAAGAAACAAGGGGGGATAAGAATATGTGTCGACTTGAGGAAGTGGTCACACAGTATTAGGGAATAACCAACTTCAAAGCGACCAGGCATACAATGTGGATCCAAGCACGGAAGGATCCCGACAACCAATGGCGACAAATGCACTACTGCGTCTCGGAAGAGGAAATAGAAATGGCCATCAAGGATTGGAACTATGATTGGAGGATTCTAGTCCTGAATCAAGATATGTCTGGAGATAAGGAGGTGGACGCAGAGTAGGAACAAACACTTGCAGAAGACAAAATTGTGCCCAAGAAGCCAAGGACCGGTCAGAACAAGGTGCAGCAGAAGAAAGGGGGTGTGTCCAACAAATGCACTCAGACCGGGAAGTAGAAGAATACCCAGGCGCCACGGGAAAAGGAGAAACATACTGAGACAACACATGAAACCACATCAAGCACTACTCAGCAGGAGCAAGGCCAAACCAAGAGGACAATTATACAAACCGGGGGTGCACGCAAGAAATCTAAGGTGCATAGGATGCCACTAGAATATACAATCATGTAAGACAACACAGACCTTGTGGCCCATATGGTCCAGGATCGAACAACGAATTTTTTTTACGAAGATCAGCACCAAAGGGACAGGATTCAGAAGGATCTCGCAGACATGAGGTAGCTCCTCGAGCAATGCAGGGAAACACAGGGGGCTGGTAGAGGAATAGAATCAGTTTCAACAACATCACAGACAAGAACCGAGGCTGGATCAAGCGAGCAGGACCGGATCCAGACGACAGGATAATCCAGCTCAACATTTCATGTCATACCCAACATGTTGCGCATGGATGAAATTGTGGGTTAGAAACCAAGGCCTTGGCTCAAATACAGTTGGTGATGATGTGTATACCAACCAAGGCCTTGTATAAACTGCAAGTCAGCATCACACAGGAGGTACAGTCGTGCACACACATAGACGCAGTGGAATTGCAGCAGACAAAGGACAATCGAGATGAGTTGGAATTGGTAATCGAGCAGGTCAATCTCGAGACCAAAGATGAGAAAGAACACATGGATAGGATGGAACAAGGATTGGTGGTAGAATACAAGAAATTTCCAAAGAGCACGCAGACAACAAAGCTCACAAAAATGCAGAAGATTGATCTGATTATGCAAACAATTGATCAATATAGGTAGGAGATCGGACACCTCTGAGAACATATCGTACCTACCACTCTGCCAGAGGTGAAGGAGCAGAGGAAGTAGGAAGCAACAACGTAGATAAAGGATATGGAGTGACAAGTCCACATGGCGGTCAACTTGTTTGAGAAGGAAACACATATATGGACGAAGATAGAAGAGGATCATGAGGTCCAGCAGTGGGACCACGAAGAAGAAAGGATAAGCACAACTATCCAGGACCTCAAACAGAGGCAAAATACAATGTTGATCACAAAGCGTGTCAAAGGAGTGCATGATATGAAGAAATTGTAGGCCGAAATAATTTCCATGTAGACGCAGAAGAAGGAGCTCCAAGATCAAATGGAACCGCTCCAGGAAAGGGCAGCAGAGGTCATTACACAAGCAGAAGACACAAAAAATAACATGGCACAAACTCAGGCAGACTACACATAGATGATCAATGATGAGATTTTCGTACAAGTATTGGACGCACTCAGGGAGAAGACTGTGTGGGCTCAAACACAAGCAAAGGAACTCACAGAGAAGTTCCAGGCTATCGTAGGAGATATTGAGGAAGCGCAGAAGGTTTAGGTGGCTCTGGACGAGCCACATGTCAGTGTTGGGGGCATGTTGGATGCATGCCGAATAAGAAATAAAGTTTATTTTTGGAGGAGAATCATGCAAGAGGAGAAAGACAGCTGGAAGGAAAAGCATCACATGCAAGAGAGGCAGGTGAAGCGTGCATGCATGGAAAACCTAAGGATGCTAGGGTTAGGGTTTTTTTAATGCATTGTAATGGCTGGTGAGACAAGGATATAAATAAGTAGTACTTAAGAGACAAAGGGAGAGACAGAGACACATCGAGGGATAGAAAGAGAGAGAATTCTAAGAACCGTATGACTTGTTCAGCTAGGTGAGCTAAGGAAGGAATGAGCGACTCAATCCTGAGGGTTAGACCACAGGTTGAGGATCTTGGTGCAATCTAGTCAGCCTCACAAGGATCGAGGAGCCTATTTAGGATAATGAGATCTACAATTGTAACCACGCATGGCGTGGAATATTTCTAAACTATAATAAAATCTTGAGAGCCAGATCTTTGTGGACGTATCCTAGGAGGGGATGAACCACGATAACACTATGTTATGAAAATAAATGAATGTATCTTTGTGTCTGATTAGTTGATGAATGTTGAATGAATGAAGTAACTAAGTAGATCTGGTATTTTGCATGCATGCATACAATTAATGTTATAACTAGATGCTAGATTGAATGAATAAAGGTCCTGTCGCACAACTAAATATTGCTCTTAATCTCAGGTTGCAAACACCTGAGTATTGCAGCCACCCATAGATCTGTCTCAGGTGAGACTGCGTAGTACACCCTGTTTATTGCATTTCCTTTTGGTTTACCAGAGGGGTCGATAGTCTTTAAGGGATTTTGTTTGGAATATTCTTAGTTCTGAACCAGGGTCAATCAGTGATAGTAACATAGACTCAGGATACCCCATAAAGAATCCCCTAGGCCAATAGAAGAATAGACACAAGCCAACAAATGGTTAAAGTCCAACACTTTCCCATTTTTCCATCTTCTCTTTTGATGTAGCATTTCCTTCCAAATACTCTGAAGTGCTTCACATTTGTTGGGCTTCCCTTCCAAATCTCATAGGGATATTTTTCATTGTATTTTATGACAATTACTATGTTTTGAATGTGAACTGATGTATGCACTACATGTGTCCAAACAATATCTGTCAAATTGGAATCTATTAGCATTGTTCGAGCCATTTCCTGTGTAATTATCATCCATTATGATAATGTTCATTTTTCTCTAAAACACTCTCTAAACCAATATATGAATCCATGCTCTCTTCCATTGTCATAAATGTATGTCCAAACCGGCTAAGTGTTCTTACGAATCCATATTTTTCCATATTGTCCAAGACTCTACTACACAACTATCCATAATGTTGAACCATTTATCACTATACTATCATGAAGTCTTGATTAATCTATCAAACTATACTTCTTCTAACTGACTACTCTGGATATGTCTTCTCAGACTCTACAAGCTTCTCGAATGATGGTTCTTTGGTCTTTCATAGCTATCACGTAGAATCCTCCTATTTAATATTCATATTACCTGGGAGTCTCTAAGTTGAATGGCTCAGAAAAATTCTTGCTCTGATGTGTATCCATCATCATCTTCATTGGTAGATTCATCATCTCTCTGAGCTCTGACTTCTTTCTTTTTGTCCGTGGATTCATATTCCACTACAATTCCTGAAATTACAATCTCTTGAACTTGTTCCTTATTTACCTGTCCTTTTCTTTCAGTTATTTTCCAAACCTTTCTGTATCTGACATCTTTTTTTTTCTCTGTATAATTTTCTTCATCTTGTTTTATTTCCAATCTTGCAATCTCTGGGACCTGGTCTTTTTTCACATGTTCTTCATGTTTTCTTATCCATACTTTCTTATATCTAATATCAGTGTTCTCTTTCATGGAAGTATTGATCATGCTTCTACAATCATTAGCTATGTGTCCATAATTATGACATTTGTAACATTTGATGTTACCTGGGGCCACATAAGCATTTATTTCTTGAACATTTCTTTTATAATCCCTGCAATTTTCAACGTTATGTCTGAAATTAGTACAATAAAAACAATGACCATAAAAGAAATTTGCATACTTGGGAGTGAATGATCTTCTCTGTGGTGTAGTCCTTCTGCATTTCTACCTTGACTGATCATGATCATGATTGAAGCTTCTTTGTGGCTTGAACATGGATGGTCTTATTGAAGATGTATCTTCAATAGTTTTCATAGATTCTAGTTGGCCATGATTCCTTCCTTTGAGTATTTCTTCATAACTCTTTCTATTTTATTCATTCTTCTTTTCTAGCAACCTAGAGTGCTTCTCTTCATTCTCTATAACTGATGTGGATGTTTCTGTCTCTTCAACATTCTTGTTGAGCTTAACGATTTTACTTCTCAATGTGACAACTTCTTCTTCAAGCTTCTCAACCTCTTCTTCTTTCTTCCTTATCTAAGACTTCATGACCTCTTCTGTTCTTTTCACTTCTTCAAGCTGGATTTTTAATGTGATTATTTCTTCTTTAAATCCTTTCTCTTCTTGACGAAACTCTACCTCAAGCTAGTTTAAATCATTAGTTCTTTCCTTAAGATGATCTTTCAATATCTTCTCTCTCATTCATGCTTCTTCCTTTTGTGTTTCTATGTTGGCTTCCAAATATTTCTTTTGATATTCAAGATTTTCTTCGATCTTTCTAGCCTCTTCTATATAAGTTATTAATTTCTTGATGACTTGTTGGGATTCTTCAAAAATGTGAACACTTTCCTTTTGTTTCATCAATTCTTTCCTGAGTGACTTGTTTTCTTCTCTTTCTTTTCTTAGTTTATTTAAGCACTAATCAATTCTTCTTCATAATTGTCTTCCTTTTAGATTAGTTTTTCTGTCTAATTTTCTTCATGGCATTATATTTCAAGACGTCCGTTTTTTTCACAATTAAAGAAAAACAACATACCTTTGTTGATTATGTACTCTTCATCTTCTGAATTTGTTTGACATGGTGAACATATTTTTTCTTGATTTGTATCTGCATCTTCTTTGGCATTTCTGAATCTGCAATGGGTGAAGAATATATGTCATGTAACTTGTCCCAAATTTCTTTGGCTGATGAAAATTTACCAACCTTTTTGCTTACCGGATTAGGTAATCCTTCCCAAATGAAATCCATTGCTATTTTTTTATTCTTCTTCAATTACTTCTTGGTTGCATTATTTTCCCTTTTTGAACTATCATGCCCTGTAACCACTGATAGCCAAATATAATGCCCCTGTGCCTGTAAAAATACTTTCGTTCTTCTTCTCCATATCTCATACTTTAACCCATTCTGGCCATTAAACAATGGTACTCCATTCTCAGAATAATCCATGATCTCCTTCCAGTGGTTAAACTGATTTATAAAGGAACCGGCTCTGATTCAAATTGTTGGATTACTGAGAGGGGGGGTGAATCAGTAATAGAGAAAGTTAATCCTTTTAACCATAAAATGCAAGTTTTATATCAATGTATCATTATAATCCAATAGTTGCAGACTAAATAAACAATGAACAAATGATCAATTATACACATACACAATACACCAGTGTTTTTATATGGAAACCCAAAGCGGGAGAAAACCACAGAATGATTTTTCTTATATGTATTTAAGAATTACATTCATTGGAAGCGCCAACTTACTTTGTTTTCCAACTTCAAATGGAAGGAGGCTCCAACCCCGTAGTTTCTCAAGCTACAACCTGATGGAAGCTCCAACTCCCCAATTCTATGGCTACACCCCCCTATGTTCTCCGACTACAACCACATGTCCTTGCCCTGTCCAACTGCCCTTATGTAGAAGTAGAATGATGGAACCACTTTCACATTATCACTGTGAGATATACTATTGTAAACCTATACCAATCAACCTACACCAAATAAATTGTAACAACATGTACCAATAACATGTTCCAAGATGTACTATACATCAACATGTACCTCAACCTGTACCATAAACAAGTGCATCAACCATGCACCAAACCTGTACAAATAACTTGTCACAATAACTTGTCCAAACAACCTATCACAACAACCTATCTCATCAATCTTATCAACCAAATAAGATCTACTCACCGAGATCAATCACCGAGACAACTCTCAACCATATGCTCAATATCACCAAGATGTGCATCAACTAATCATAACACAACAACTCATAATCATCACCAAGATCAATATGTTCTTCTAATAATATACCAAGACAAGTATGCTACATCATCCATAAACCATGTGTCAACAATACTACTAAAAAGTGCCTCCAACCATGTACCAATCATGCATCAACTACTCATCTACTATGACTCGTCAATATGTACCAACATCATCAACTATACACCTCATGTATGTGCTAACTCATCAACTACTTGTCTCAACCATGTACCCAACATGTACCTCAACCAAAATC
>ML830771.1:6506-19030 GCA_009831015.1 Picea engelmannii | reverse complement strand
TCAATTGGCTCAAGAAGGTATTTCTCCTTGTATCCTCATAATGTGCTATCATTTATTCCGTGAAAATTTTCCAAGTTACAAGTGATTTGTGAGAAAAACACCATCGATACCAAACAAACTGATTACGTTCTAAATATAATGATGCAATTTGTACCTTTTGTGTGTGTGGCACATCATTTAGATCAAAGAATTGCTCCATCTAGAGTATCCATGTGATTGGATCCTTGCCATCAAACTTCCTCATATTTATATTAGGAAAGTGGTTGGTATTCAACCCAAAGCTTGACTTTCTCCAGTCTTGATTCATCTTCCTTGTGTCCTCATCATGAATTTCATGGTATACATTGTCACTTTCAAGTGGACTCTCTATTAGCAACTTTTTTTACCCTTTCATGATCTCCCCTTTTAAGCCATCCATCATCACCTCTAGATTAGCTTCAGTTCAATCCATCATCCTTTGTAGTTCATCTTTTGTTACTGCCTTCTTTTGTAAATCATCTATGTCCTTGCACATTTCTTCACCTTCATCAAGAGTCCAAGTAGGAATTTCTAAGGGATTATTTGGTGTATACGTTCCTTTTTTTGGTGGCATGTTGGCTAAGTATCACTACAAGGTAGGAATTCATAATTGGCTTAGGAAGAGGCCCTCACAGAAAAGGGAGTGTTAGGTGTTATAGCTCTCTGTTATATGTGTAGGGTCCAACAATATTACTTGCCCCAATATCTCAGGGCACTAACTAAGGAGGCTTGACCATTTCCTTATCCGTATTATCCGACTACCTAGGTACTAGAGAGTGATCTCCCCGACTATTGTTCTCGATGTACAATAGAAAAAAAGAAGACCAAATGTTTTACTCGGTTGGTCTCAATATTCTAGGGGTCTCCCGATATATGCTAGGTTTGTGAGAGGTTAAATCCATATTAGTTTTTTCTAATGCGCAATCATTCGAAAGGGGCCTTGATCCAAGTGGATATTGGTGGCCACCCACCTATTCCAACTGGCTCGTCATGTCCGTTTTTTATTCAACATGTCTTTTGGTAATGCTTTATAATTGTGAGTTCTACACTTCTAAGGCTCTCTAAAGCCTCACACATTCTCCAGGTGGATACATGTGTCCTCTCGCCTAATCCAACTTTCTTATTTTGTATGTTTTCATGTCAGTACATCTTGTTGTACTTCCAGGGCTGTTTTGGGGCCCTAAACATTGTTTTTTTTACTCGCCATAATCAAACAGTAGACTGAGTCAGATTCTGAAAATGGAATGTGTAGATATCCGAAAGACCTTTCCAATATGCTATCATGTGCCTAAAACAGAGGTCGTATGAAAAAGTTACGACCCTAGGAAGTTGAGGTACCAAATTACACCAACTTACCCATAGTGCCCACATGACTTTTGGCATTTCACCTTCTAGGGTTTGGTTTTTGGATGTCTAGGGTTTTGGAATTCATGAGTAATATGAAAATGGCCTATGGAACCTCATTTTAATCCATTCTGATCAGACAGATTTGTGTAGCAACCACATCTCTTCTCAAAGATAGCTACCACCATTTGAGCAAGTTTCAGTTCTGTAGTCTTACAGTTTCATCCTATTTCATTATTTAATAGAAGATATTGTTCGCTAGATATTTGTGTTATTCTTCCTATCTCTGTGTTTATGATATTCATTCTATTAATCAGTTCATTCCACTACTGAATCTGGATCAGTGGTATCAGAGTGCTCTGCTCTTCATTTATTTTTCTTCGTGCATGTCCCCGACAAGGTCTGGGTACAAGAAGTTGGGACTCGAACCAATTGATCCATTACCATATCGGTCATGCCGAGCCCGAAAAAAACCCATGGGAGACGAAAATAAAGATGATGGAGCAGGAGATCCTATTAAAATGTTGCTCAAGGAAGCCCTCATGCGACAAAGGAATGAAATGATGGATAACTTCGCGTAGATCCTTCGACGGTTTCCCACGGGAGAAGTATATTCATCAAGTGGTCATGCAATTCCCTTCAAGGTACAGGTAAATTTTGATATTCTATTATTTGAAGGACTGATAGATGTGGATGTTGTAGATAAATGGTTGAATCTGCTTGAAGGATATTTTTGGTCCACAATTTTTCCGATAGGGAAAAGATCACTTTTGCACTCCTCAAGGTCGTTCCCCATGTTAAAGACTGGTGGGATACTTACTCTGAGAAAAGGGCCGTGGAGGAATATACAATCTTTGTGGTGGCCCCTACATGGGATTCCTTCTGGGATGCCATTAAAGAATAGTACTATCATGTTGGAAGCTACGAGGACCAGTACACTAGATGGACCACCCTACGTCAAGAAAGGAACTAGAAAGTACCAAATTTAACCAAAATTTTCCATACCCTACACACCAAATTGGGTATCAAATATTATGAGAATCACTTGGTGCTCAAAAACCATAGTTGTTTGCATAGATACATTAAAATAGAAATGGATTTCATGGACATTGTCTCATTGGGCACAACTTATAAATATGTTTTCAAGATCGAGCAAAAGCTTAAGCAGAAACGACAAGAGTTTGGATCTGCAAACCCCTCACAGTCAAAGCAAGGAAAAGGAAACCCCAACCCATACAACAAGGGACCAAGTTGAGATGGCCTCCCTCAAGACAATCTGTCCAAGATGCAACACAAGAAGGGCAACAAGAAGATGAAGAAGAACACGAGAAAATGGTGTGAGTACCATAAGAGTCCTTGGTACAACACTGATGAATGTCGCTCCAAGTAGTCCCTCGTGGTTGAGCTGAAGGATTCCAAGTTAGAAGTTGATTCTGATTCCGAGTCAAATCATGAAGGAGGGAAGCAGATTATCAATGTTGAACCTAGTGCCATGGTTGCTACCACCAAATTTTGGCCAAGCGAACCAGATGAACCAGAGGAATGGGAATGCCTCTTTCACTCGCAGATGTGGGTCAAGGGGGCTCCTATTCATTTCATTGTCAACAAAGGTAGTCAAAAGAACCTGATTTTAGCAGAGGTCTTCAAGCGGTTGAATCTTCCAATGACACCACACCCACAACCCTACACCATCGGATGCATTCTTCAAGGAAGATATCTCCATGTCAGCAAAAAGTGTCGTCTGCCCTATGACATCAAACCTTTCAAAGATGAGGTACTGTGTGATATTTCTCCCCTTGAAGCTTGTGATGTTCTTTTAGCACAACCATATTTGTGGAAGCATCATGTTGTGTATGAGTCTAGACCCCGCAGTGTTATTATTACTTTGGGTATACAATTGTACAGGATCCCATAGGTGGCACCGCCTACTTCAATTTCTTTAATCTCTACTAAGAAATGCAGTAAGGTCACTTCACAAATCGGGAAGTTCATCTTCTTTTTGATCCATGCTCATAGTAAGTAGAAGGTCATCGCCACATACGTGGCCTCTACACAATGCCTCTCTTTGTAGCAGAAGCAAGTGGACGAGATCGTGGAAGAATACAGAGACATCTTTGCCTCACCTACAAAGGTACTAACACACTGCCAAGTCAAGCATCCAATTGATCGGACCCATGATGCACCTCTACCTAATGGACCAGAATATCGGTGCTTGCTGATGGAGAATGACGAAATTAGGCATCAGATCCAAGAGATTCTTCAAAAGGAGCACATCAAACCCAGCTCCTCCCCTTGTGGAAGCCCGATTGTACTGGTACAGAAGAAGGATGGGACTTGGTGACTCTGCATTGATTACAAAGCATTAAACAAAATCACAGTCAGGAATCGCTACCTCATTCCTAGGATTGATGACCTTTTTGACCAACTCAAGGGGGAAAATTTCTTCAGCAAGATTGACCTGAAGTCTAGCTACCACCAAGTTCCCATCGATCCAACTAATGTCTGGAAGATAGCTTTCAAGTCTAAAGAAGGTCTCTACATATGGCTAGTCATGCCATTTGGCTTAACAAATGCACTAGCCACTTTCATGAGGTTGATGGATGATGTATTGAGAACCTTCACCAACTCCTTTGTGGTCGTATATTTGGATGACATCCTCATCTTCAGTAGAACATAGGAGGAGCACATGCGTCATATTGAACAGGTTTTGAGAACTCTGCAATGGCACAAGCTTTAGGTCAACTTGGAAAAATGCTCTTTTGGCATGAACATGGTCCAATACCTGGGATACATTGTTGATGAGCATGGGGTACATGTTTATCTAGCTAATATCCAATTCATCCGTGACTGGCCAAACCGGACCACACTGATCGAGCTTCAGAGCTTCTTGGGACTAGCCAATTTCTACTGACAGTTCATGTTGGGATTCTCCCATATTGCCTAGGACCTCAACCAGGTGACCAAGGGAGGTGGTAGGGCTAAGTTTGTGTGGGGGAAGGATCAAAAACAAACATTTGATGATCTGAAACATCATTTGTGCTCATCTCCAGTACTCTCCTTTCCCAATCTGCAACAACCATCCGAGATTTAGACTAATGCATATGACTATGCTATGGGCACAGTCTCACTTAGCACAGGAATCCAATGGCATACCATAGTGAGACACTCTCTGATGTTGTCCGGAAATATCCCACCTATGAAAAGGAAATGTATTCCATTATACAAGCCTACCTTCAATGGAAACATTACATTATGGGGAAATATACAATCATACACACTGATCACAAGCCTCTACAGTTCATACAGACACAAGGGAAATTACAGAACGACCGCCATCAGAAGTGGTCCACCTACCTGTCATAGTTTTATCTCAACATCAAGTATACGACATGTATCTCTAATCGTGTCACTGACTACCTCAGTCAGCCTCCTGTGGCTACACTCACCACTGTGCTCCATTCCTCTGGACATGAAACATCGGAGTGGCCCCAACTTTACCAGCAAAATCCGAACTTCGCCACAACATATCAGCTCTTGGGTACAGGCGCCACTGTCACTGATTTTCAAATTCAGGATAGACTCTTATGCCACCTGGGACATCTTTGTGTTCCTACAAGCAAGTGTGCAAAGATGATTTGGGAATCCCACTACATTCGGGTGGTAGGACATTTCGGCGTAGACAAAACTATGGTCATTCTTCAGAAACATTTTTATTTGCCAAAACTTCGACAAGACGCCAGAAAATATATCAGATATTACACTTCCTATGTCATTTCCAAGCTAGCCATCAAGAATCAAGGCTTATACACCCCTCTTCCTATTTATGAGAAGCCATGGGAATCCATCTCCATGGATTACATGTCTAGTTTTTCATCCACCAAGCACGAAAATGACTGTGTGTTTGTGGTCGTTGATCGGTTTTCAAAGATGGCCATCCTCAAATCCTGTAAGAAGAATTTCACAGCGGAAGATACTTCCAAGCTCTTCTTTGAATGAGTTTGGGTCCAATTTTGGATCCCAGAGACCATCATCTTCGAACGAGACAACAGGTTCCTCAACACCTTTTGGTCGAGTCTCTGGTCTCTGTTGGACACCAAGCTCACAAAATCCACTGCTTTCCACCCCCAAATTGATGGCCAAACTGAGGTCGTCAATCAGATGATTGTACACATCCTGTGCATGTACAATTATAAGAATCCCTGAACATGTGACGAGAGTCTCCCATATGTCCAACAAAGTTACAACAAGGCTCTCCATAGTTCCACCGACCATAACCCATTTTAGGTGGGTCTGGTATTCCAACCCTTGGGACCCATTGATGTTTCACTTCCTCTTGCCACCGCACAGAGAGACTCTTCTCTTGATCAGTCTGTGATCAATAAAGCCACCAGATTCATTGAGAAGATTAAACACATCCACCAACAAGACTAGGCGATTTGCAGAAATCCAATGCTAAGTACAAGCAGCACCATGATCAACACAGGGTACCACACCAGTTTCAAGTTGGTGACAAATTCTGGTTACATTTGCAGAAGGAGAGTCTCACCAGACCCCACCGAAATTTTTTCCCACTACGTTATGGCCTTACACTATCACCAAGGTTGTGGGTAGCAATGCTTTTGAGATCAACACTCCACCCTTGGTTTGCATCTAGTATTAAATGTGGATCTCCTTCGGCCTTATTTTCCACCATTATTGGACACCTCTAAGATCGGCGAACAACTGAAACCAACAGATATCAACCATGACTGCATGGAACAAGCATCCACTGATCAGATAGTGGACACACAGGTCAAGGGCACTCGCCAGTAGCGGATCCAGCTTTATCGGGTTGTCAAGGCAGGGCAACTCCTACACCAAGGCAAGTGGCTCACTCGGGGCCAAATCCGGTAGAAGTTTCCTTACCTGATGGGGGAACTCAACACAATGGACACAATTTCTTCCTAAGGGGGGAGGATTGATCCTGGTGGATATTGGTGGCCACCCACCTATTCCAACTGGCTCCTCATGTTTGTTTTTTATTCAGCACATCTTTTTGTAATGCTTTATAATTATGAGTTCTACACTTCTGGGGATGTTTGAAGCCTCACACATTCTCCATGTGGATACGGGTGGCCTCTCACCTAATCCAACTTGGTTATTTTATATGTTTTAATGTCATCACATCTTGTTGTACTTCCAGGGTTGTTTTGGGGCCCTAAACATTGTTTTTTTTTAATCGCCATAGTCATACTCTAGACGAAGTCAGATTATAACGGTGGAATGTGTATATCTCTAAAAGACCTTTCCAATGGGCTATCACTCACCTAAAATGGAGGTCATATGAAAAATTTACGACCCTAGGAAGTTAAGGTACCAAATTACACCAACTTACCCATAGGACCCACATGACTTTTGGTGTTTCACCTTCTAGGGTTAGGATTTTGGATGTCTAGGGTTTTGAAATTCATGAGTAATATGAAAAGTGCATATAGAGCCTGATTGTAATCCATTCTTCTCAGAGGGATGCGCGTAGCAGCCACATCTCTTCTCAGAGATAGCTACCACTATTCGAGCAAGTTTCAGTTCTACAGTTTTACAGTTTCAACCTATTTCATTATTTAATAGAAGATATTGTTCACTGGATATTTGTGTTATTCTTCCTATCTTTGTGTTTATGATACTCAGTCTTTTAATTAGTTCATTCTACTCCTAAATCCAGATCAAGCCTTCCAATATACTCTAGGTATGTGGAAGAACCACAATGTCCCCGAGTTGTAGCGTTGACAAGTAATGAAAGCTCCTACGTTTAGAGACATCAGAATATGTATGTACCTAAAAATCCCTAATATTATCCCAATTTTATGTGATAATCCTTTTATCCCACTTTATTCCACTTTTTGAATCACCCCAATTGGATCTTCTAGTCAAAAGATATGCAAATTTCCAAGAAACAAAACACACCTTTTAAAACCCTAATTTGGAGACTGTTCTGCTAGCCAACCTTTCTTCTTCTGTAGCCTTGCAATTTCGACCCTTATGAGTCTAAAATTTTGGCCAAAGGTAGCACGATGTGTCTTATTTACAACCCCATAGGTCATACCAATATTGGATTCTCCAAGAGAATTTTATGATAACTTTCCCAAGATGTGTTGATTTTTTCCCTTTTAGGAGAGAGAACTTGTACGACATGCCACATGTCATTGTCTTCACTTCAGAAATTGAATTTTTCACCAGTAAAACTTCATTCCATAACCTAACCAATGGAATAGGTATCACTCATTTTGGATATTTGTAGCTCCAGATATAACAGTTTTCCCAAGAACATTTGTTTTAGACTGAAATATGGACCAACAAAAAACCCTAATTTCCTCAGAGAATAAATTTGATAGTACAGTGAATCAAGGTATGAAATTTTTACATAGGATACTTCACTATTCTTCCTTTGTACTATAAAAATTTCAGAACCTGAAGCCAAGCCAAAATAAATTTGGAGCGAAAATTCCAGGAAGACTTATTTCAAACTAATTTCAGGACTAGTCAAAAACCATAACTTGAACAAAATGTATCTCCAAAAATATAAAGAAACAATATCTGAAATTTGGACCCAAGTTATCTCTATATGTTTCCTCTATACCATAGAAATTCCAAATCCTAAAACCTTCCAGAAAATAATTGTAGCGAAAATTCCAAGAAGACGTTTTTTGAAGAAGCCAGTCTCAAGGATTTCCTAGCTCTAATACCAAATGTTAASAACCAAATATCAAAATAGCATAAAACCCTCAGAATAAGTACTCAACACCTTAACAAAGAGATAAATTCATATAATAATCCTTTTCAAGGGGKAAACCYCCTTATACATCATATGAATTCACAAATACAAGATGATTCTAAATGAAAAGGTATCCTTGATATATATAGGAGACTAGGAGGTACAATTACAACTAATGGACCCAAGACGACATAAATAAAATAAAAATATTAATGTAATATTCCCCAATTAAGGGGTAATGTGCCACGATTTAGGTCTTAACAATGTCTTTTCATTTTCCAATTCATCTTCGTATCATGGCCCATCTTCTCAACTAGAAATCATCCCTCTACCCAACCCTAATATAGAAGACCCTTCCTTACGCTTAAGACTAAATAAAATTATTTACACTCTCCAAATATCCTATTTACTAAAAATTGTCAAGTGAAAGACCAACTAGCCATGATCATCCTCAACAATGCATCCAAAAGAATCTCATATCCCAAGACCTTGTAGGTCATCTTTATCTCCCCACCACATCACACCCCTCTCCTTATCACCTCAATTGGGTACAATAGTGTTCTACAACACATGCATTCTAAAAGAGGATGAACACCTTCAATACCCACTCACACAACCAAATCAAAGATCAACACACTGATGTTTTGACGTGGTAAAAACCCTACAGGGAAACATCCATGACTCCAGCCAACGCAACTACTTGGAGAAGTTTATTAATGCAAAAGAAAAAGATTACAGAGAAATTTTACAAGAGAGTTTCTCACAATCGATCATCAAAAAATGACCTTCCATGCCCTTTAAATAGAGATCATGGACCAATCGGGTGTTAAGCCATGGATCAATGGTTGTTAAGATCGAGGAGAATATGAATCGTCGGATCACTCTATGTCAGGAACATATCGTGACCATCATATTTCCTAAATACAAATGCATACTAGTGCATACTAAAGAAACACATTTTTACCTAATGACACATTAGACCAATTTGATCTTAACTAACTCCTAAGTGTCTAAATATCCTAACATCCCCCCTTAAGAACAACTTGGGATAGGACTGAAGAATTTAAAATAGTGACACAATAGGAGAAGGAAGGAGGCATTAGAGCCTATCCCCCCTTAATGACAACTTCCTGAACTCCTAACATAGATCGAAGTTTGGAAAACTTCGCTTCTATAAGAGACTTTGTGAAAATGTTTGCAACTTGATCTTCTGTAGGGAAAAAGAGCACTTCAATAACTTGATCATGAATGAGCTTTCTGATGAAGTGCATGTGTAGCTCGATGTGCTTGTTGTGCTGATGTTTAACTAGGTCTTTGGTGAGCTTGATGGCACTCTGGTTTTTGCACCAAAGGCTGGTCAGATGCTGCTGCTCAAATCCAAACTCTAAAAGGATATGTCGAAGCCACAAGGCTTCCTGACTTGCATTTACTGCTGCTCGGTACTCTGCTTCTGCTGAAGAAAGTGAAATACCCTATTATTTCTTATAGGCCCAAGTGACAGGTCCTGAACCAAGGTTGAAAACTTAACCTGCAGTAGACTTCTGATCATTAGGGTCGCAGTCCCAATCTGAATCAGTAAAACCAACCAATAAAGGAGCCCCCCCTGAACTGTAATGTATCCCGAACTGAATTGTACCACGTACATAGCGACGTATCCTTTTAGTTGCTTTCCAATGGCTTTCATGGGGTGTTTGTATATACCACGTAACATGACCAACAACAAAGGAAAGATCAGGATGGGTATGAGTCAAGTATAAGAAGCTACCAACTAACTAATGGTACAGGGTGGAATCAACTTCAAGAGAAGTACAAGTGGCAATAATCTTGACTCCGGACTGGAAGGGAGAAGGGGTTGGTTTACAATCATCCATGTGAAAGAGATGAAGAAGGTCACAAGAATACTTAGACTGGGAAAGAAAAATTCCTTCATTAGTTTGAAAAACTTGGAGGCTAAGGAAATAGTGCAAAAAACCTAATTCTGTCATTTCAAATTTATTCTTAAGGCTGGTTTTCACATGGTTTAAAAGTTTTGAGTCATTACCAGTAAGGATAAGTTCATCAACATAAAGGACAAGGATTATGATATGGCTTCCTACTTTCTTGGTATAGACATTAGGAACAGAATGACATCTAGAGAATCTGGTGTTAATAAGAAATTTTTCCATTTTGGCATACCAAGCTCAAGGAGCTTTCTTAAGACCATAAAGACATTTCTTAAGGAGAAAAACAAGGCTAGAGTCATTATGGACATAGCCAGGAGGTTGTTCCATGTATATTTCTTCTTGAAAATCTTCGTGCAAGAAGGCAGATTTAACATCCATCTTATGGATCTCCCATTTATGTGAGGTAGTAAGGGAAAGAACAAGGAGGATGGAATTCATTTTGGCTATAGGGGAAAAGGTTTCTTATAGTCAATTCCTTCAACTTGGGAAAATCCTTTGGCAACTAACCAAACCTTGTTTCTTTCCACACTTCCATATGATGCATACTTAGTTCTGTAGACCCATTTACATCTGACAAGTTTTATTTCTTTTGGAAAAGGTACAATATCCCAAGTATCATTTTCCATTAAAGAACGATACTCTTCATTCATTGTTGTATCCCAATCTGGATGACCTGAATCTTCTGCAAATGTCTATGGATCATGAGTCTATGAAAATTGAGACAAAAGAGAAGAGGCTCGCTGGAACTATGAACGTGTTCGACGCTGACCTAAAGAATCATCGACAAGACTACCAACTGCTTCTCGTGTTGAACGAACCCATCTAGGAAGTGGTGGAACTGGTGTTGCTTCAGGTTCAAAGGAATCATATGGAGGAAGGTGAGAAGGTGGAGGTGTATTTTCATCCTCATTGTCATCATCTGAAGAAGAAACCAAAATAGGAATAGAAGAAGGCACAAACTTCGAAGATGGCTCATAGGTCGAAGAAGGCACAATCGTCGAATTAGGCTCGTAGGCCAAGAAATTTTCATCAAATTTAACATCTCTTCTAATAATAATTTCATTAAAATGTGGTTGAATAATTCTATAACCTTTGAAATCTCATAATGAATTGATATTCAATGATGTAGAATAACCAACAAATATACACTTCTCACTTTTAGGCTGCAATGATTTCCTTTTCTCATCAGGAATGTGAGCCCATGCTATACAACCAAATACACGGAAGTGACTTACATCTGGTTTAATTTTAGTTCAAGCTTCTTCCGGTGCTATATTTTTAAGATCCTTTGTGGGAGTGTGATTTAATATGTAATTTTCATAGTTGATTGCTTACGCCCAATACTTTAGACTTAATCCCTTAGATTGGATCATACAATTAGCCATTTCTTTTAATGTGTAGTTCTTTCTCTCAGAAACACCATTTTGTTTTGGTGTATATGGAACAATGTGTTTCATTTGGATGCCCTGTGTAGTGCAGTAACTTGTAAAATGATTTTTCACATATTCTCCTCCATTATCTATTCTTAACCTTTGAATTTGATGTCTAGATTGTTTTTCTACAAGGGCCTTGTAGGCCACAAACTTGTCAAAAACTTCACTCTTAAATTTTAAGAAGTAAACCCAAGTACGTCTGGAAAAGTCATCAATGAAAGTTAAGAAATACTTGCACCCAGAAAAAGAAGGAGTAGAAAGTGGACCACACAAAACACTGTGAACAAGTTGCAAAGGGCCCGAGGTGTGCCAAGAGGCACGTTTGTCAAAATTGTCCCGATGATGTTTTCCGAGAACACAACCAACAAAAACACCATCTCTGCATGAAACAGGAGGAAGACGAGTCACCATATGTTGATTACATAGTTTCTACAATGAGCAATAGTTTAGATGACCAAACCGTTCATGCCAAAGTTTTCTCAAGTCATCGCTATGAGCAACAAAAACTAATGAAAAAGATGATGACCCAAAGTTTTCAAACTTGTACAACTTGGTAATATCATTGTTGGTGTAAATATATGTTTAGTATATTGCACTCATTTATATATCAATCCGGGATTCGTAATCAAAATATTTTTTACACTATATGTGTCGAAAATAGGTAATCTATCTATGTCTGTTCTATCTAGCTCAATCAAGAAACAATCAATAACAAAATACTTTGTTTTTGGAATATCTGAACATTGTTCTTCACACAACTTCAAACTAGGAGATAAAGCTCATGGTAAAAATCTCAAGAAAACACTTGAAAAAAGGCTCTTGCTCATATAACAAGTCTGTTCATTATAGGCTCGTGAAATAAAAAGATGAACTAAGACCTTTCTTCCTGTAGCAATTGAATTCACATAACAATTGACAATTCACTCTATTTACTCTTGGAAAGAAACCAATCATGACCTAATCAATTCCAATCAAAACTTCCTTCCTCAATATAGGAGATAGTCAATATGATTGAAAGACTTCATTACTGATGCA
>ML830769.1:72605-91392 GCA_009831015.1 Picea engelmannii | reverse complement strand
GCATGGGCCTTAATACCAGTTGAAAAATGCAAAGCTATGGAGAAGAAAAGCCAACCATTAATTTTCGTTGGTTATTGTGAGGACATAAAAGCATATAGGTTATTTGAACCTATTACTAAAGAAGTCTTTTTTCGACGAGCTATTCGTTTTGATGAGGGATTCAACCCCACATCAAATCCTCTTCCATCTTCAGATTGTCATGTAGACAATTGTGTTGAATTTTCTTTAGAAGATGATGATGAACCTTTTGAAGTTCAACATCAACCAGAAGAAAATCTACCACTTGCAGCAATGGAGCATGAGCATCATGAACAAATTGATCTTGAACATGAACAAATTAATCAAGAACATGAACAACTTGATCAAGAACTGCATCTCAGGAGGAGCCTTCGTGAGAGAAAGAGGCCTGACAGGTATGGCTATGAGCCAACTGATTTCAACTATTCAGCCTTAGCCTCAGCCTCTTCCCCTATTCAATCACAAACAATAGGTGTCTCCTTCTTGAGTCATACTATCTCAAATGATCCACAACAATTTTCTAACGTTGTTGGCATACCTGAGTGGGATGCTGCCATGACAGAGGAGTATTCTTCACTGATGAAGAATCACACATGGGATCTCGTGCCTCTTCCAAAGGGACGAAAGCTAGTTCGCTGTAAATGGATCTATAAAACCAAGTATGCAGCAGATGGCCTTGTTGATAAGCATAAGGCACGTCTTGTGGCCAAGGGATTTTCACAAGTTGAAGGGATTGATTACTCTGAAACCTTTGCCCCTGTTGCCAAGATGAATTCTATACGCCTTGTTCTTTCTCTAGCTGCTTCGCAAGGATGGTCAGTCTACCAGATGGATGTAAAAAGCGCTTTTCTGCATGGTGACTTAGATGAGGAAATCTACATGGAGCAGCCCCCTGGTTATGTGAAGGATTCTTCTCTTGTTTGTAGGCTTAGACGTTCTCTTTATGGTCTCAAACAAGCTCCTCGAGCTTGGTATGAGAAGATGGATAGTTTTCTGATTTCTTCTGGATTTGATCGTTGTCATTCTGATCCTACAGTTTACACTCAGAAGCATGGAACTGATCTCTTAATTTTGGTTCTGTATGTGGATGATTTAATTCTCACTGGGAGTTCTTCATCTATGACTCAGAGTATTCAACAAGCATTGATGGGACAATTCGAGATGACGGATCTGGGGCTTCTACATTATTTTCTTGGTCTCCAGGTTCTTCAGTGTTCTGAAGGAATCTCCATTTTTCAGCAGAAGTATGCACTTGATTTACTTCAATGCTTTGGCATGGTTGATTGTAAACCTGCTCCTACTCCATTTCAGTCAGGAGTCACACTTTATGTTAGTTGTTCATCACCATGTATTAATCCTTCATTGTATCGACAATTGATTGGGAGTTTGTTGTATCTGATTCATACACGTCCTGACATATCTTTTGCAGTAGGACTTGTCTCTCAGTTCTCTCAAGATCCTCATGAGAGTCACTGGAAGGCAGCTAAATGCATTCTGAGGTACATTCAGGGTACTACCAATTTTGGTATTCAATACTCTTCTGGTGCCTCTCAGCTTGTGGGATTCATTGACTCTGATTGGGCTGGTTCGGTTGATGATCGAAAGTCCACATCTGGCTTTGTCTATTGTCTTGGCTCCGCACCTGTTACATGGTCTTGTAAAAAGAAATCTGCAATTGCTTTATCCTCTGCAGAAGCTGAGTATCCTGTTGCAGTTCTTGCAAGTCAGGAGGTTCTTTGGCTTTGACAACTCCTTACAGAGTTTGGCATTCAGCAGGATCATCCCACCACTCTTTGGTGTGATAATCAGAGTGCCATACATATCTCTCGCAACCCAATGGAACATCAACGGACCAAACACATTGAGATCCACATGCACTTCATTCGCCAACTCATCCAGGATGGTGTTCTCAACCTGGAGTATTTGCCTACTGAAGCGCAAGTTGCTGACATCTTCACTAAACCTTTGGCATCACCTCGCTTTCTACAGCTACGATTGATGATTGGGGTCAAAGAAGTTGTCTCTGGGGGGTTACCTTAAGACCTTCGATTTTTTGATGTTTTCTCTCTTTAGGGGAGGATTTTTTTTTCCTACGGGTTTTCTCCTTTTCTCCACTTATGAGAGTTTGTATTGGATACATTAGTTTGCATTTTACTTCCCTAAGTTGCACTTATGGGGGGGTGTTGATGTATAAGTTTACTTAGGATAGGTAGGCCATGTCATCTTTTTTTTTGGCTGTTTATGGATAATCACCATGTGCTTCTAGATAATCACCATGTGCTTCTTTGACTTATCCCAACCACCTACTTGTCTCATTACTTCATGAGAGAGTTATCCATCTACCTTCATCTACCTTCATCAATGATGTCTCCTCTCAGCCTATTATAAATAGAGGAGCTCTTCAATGTAATAAGCAAGCAGATCAATAAGATCAAGGTTTCTTTTTGTAGAAGGTTGTTGGTTTTGCAGTTTCCTTGTGCCTGTGATATTGTGTTTTTCTCAATATCTACATAATATATTCACTTTATATAGGCCACACAGAGAGCAATTTTATATCTAGGATGGCCATAGCATTGTTGTCTTAACCAATAGGATAAAATATATCCTAGTGAACTTCTCATCATTCGAGGAGATTGTATCATCTCTTTATATTTTTCACTTTTAAAAGAGTTTTTTAGATGTTAGCGATTCTCTTGCAATTTTGTAGTTTCTGTATGAAATGAGTAATTTATTCACACAAATCTCACTTTTAATGTTATGTATCTAGACAAAAAGTTTAATAGGACAAAGAGTTTAATAGGAGGTGTATAATTTGATAAATTCAAATATCTAGTATTATATTATTATTAAAAAATTAGTAGATATAAATTCACCTTAAATTTAGTAAACATAAATTCACTTTAAATTTAATACAATTTGATATTATTAAGTAACTAAAACATAAATTCATCTTAATTTAGAATTTAATTTAAGATTTATTTAATATATATATTTATATTAAATACATCAACAAATTAAAATCTAAGTATAATACATATAAAATGAAGCATAAAATATATACATAAAAATTGAGTTATAATCATAAAATATATACATATAAAATGAGTTAAAATCTAAACATAATCTATAATGTAAATATAAAATGAATGATAAAATATATATAAAAAAATAAGTTAACTAATTTAAAAAAAAAAAAAAAACAATAAAGAAAGTATAATTAATTAGTTTTAATTGAAATCTAACTATATTATATAATTTGATTATGTAGATTTTCAAGTCAATTTTCCAGTATAATATATAATTTACAGATAAAATTAAGCAAATGAAAGCAAGTGAATACAACAAGCAATTGTAAATTAGTGAGTGAATTTCAAAGGTATTTAAGATTTTTTCTAAGCCACTTGATGAATGAAGGTCTAAGTGGATATTCTAAAATCTATTTTGGTGACCTTTTATCCTTATAATTTTTCCTCCTTTGACATTTGATCCCTTTGAGTTGCCTTGATTCCTTACCCTTTCACTTTGTGCCACTTTAGATCCTAGCTAAACCTGCATACTTGGATAAGCTTTGGATTTTGTTTTTCTTATTGTGACCTAGGTTGAATAATATCCTTGATGATGGGTGAAATGTACATTCTAATTTTGAAACCTCTTACACAATTTACATACATTCACAAAAATTCTCCACTATAATATATAATTTAAATATATAACTTACAAATAAAATAAAACATAAAATACATATTCAAAAATGAATTAAATAATTTAAAAAGAAATTAAAAAAAAACATAATTTAATTAGTTTTAATTAATATAGTGGGTTTTATATATATATATATATATATATATATATATATATATATATATATATATATATATATATATATATAAAAAANGTTTTATATATATATATATATATATATATATATATATATATATATATATATATATATATATATATATATAAAGAAGACTTGAGATTGAGATGTGGTAAAAATCTTAGATTTTGGGTTTAGATTTAAATAATAAAGAATATAAAATAAATTAAAATTAAAATTTCAAATATCTAAAATTCAAGATTATATTTATATATTAAATAATAATATTTGCATAGGTTAGTTTTGATTTATTTTACATATTCATTTTAAATTCAAGATTATATTTTAATATTAAATAATAATATTTGTATAAATTATTTTTTCTTTATTTTATATATTCATTTTAATTTATTATACAAATTCATTTTAATTTATTTTTCACTTATTAAATATGAAAAAAGATAAAAAAAAATAACATCCTAATATTATAATTCAAAATTATATTTTAATACTGAATTAATAATATTAAATTTAACTTTATTTTACTTTTAAAAATTAAATTTCATGTAAGATAATAATCTCATCTTATCTACTCTCATCTTCAATAAGATGTTTTGGAATTGTAAGCAACTTTATTTCAAAAGTAATTGTATTCCTCCAACTTCTCAAGCCTCTTTCCTAAGGTTCAAGACATGGAAATCAGGGCACAGAAGGTAGAGAGGCAACAATTTTGTTTTTTCATAATTTTTCTTTGTTCTCATTCAAATGCAAAAACACAAGACTCATAGAATGCATTCATATGAACACTTGTATCTTTATTTTTTCACATTTTGGGTGCTTTCCCTCACCCTTTTAGGTGAATATATATCACACTCTTGAGTCTATGGGAATATACATTCTTTCTTTTCAAATTGTACAATCTTCACTAATTGTAAGTGGTCATCATCAAAAGAGTGGACCAACAACAAATAAGATAATTTTAATTACAATATATTTATGATTCCAATTAGCAACATTAATATGAAACCTCCTTAAATTACTTCAGCATTCTCATTCGCCCTTTTAGGGGTATGCTAGTAAAATATGTTCTTTTGTTCTGACTTCGAATGAAAGTTTAAAACTCTTCTATGACAAATGTAATAAACAACTTTAAAACTTAGAGTTATATCAACCATTTTTAAGCGACTTCAAATGTTTTTTAATTCCTAATGTTTAACATAAAAACAATAATGAATATGAATTTTATTTATATTTAGGCAATGTTATGTAATGTACAACTAGTAATTTCATTCATATTCAATTTATTCCACTCATCATTCCTTTTCCTACATCTAGTAATGTCATTCATATATTCAATTTATTCTACCCATCATTCCTTTTCCTACATAGAAAACTACCTTCTAATAGTTTGTTGTGTTTCTTTGCAATATTTTCTCTCCTTTAAAGCTATTTGATTGCCTACTATTATATCCAATAACATTATACCTAGTAACATGATGTAAGGCTTCAAGTTAGCATTGATTCCACAACCTATTCAACCTATTCATGAACATCATATAATTCATATTAAAGTCAAATCATGGAAAAACATAAAATAAGGGAAACTCCTTAAATACCTTCAACATAAAATCCAAATCTTTTAAAAAACCATCTCATATCTCTTTATATTGGAAATTTTTAAATGCTTTGTAATGAACTTCGTTTCTTTGCAATGATCAAATCATATTTGATGTTCTTTTTCTCAAAGTTAGAAAAGTTAGAGTCACATTATATTACAACTTAGCTATTCTCATATTTGATGTTCCTTTTCTCAAAGTTAGAGTCACATTATATTACAACTTAGCTATTCTCAAAGTTAGGGTCACATTATATTACAACTTAGTTATTCATGTGTCTAAGAAGAAGATAGAGAATTATTTGATTACAAATCTTTACTAGCTTGGTGGAAAAACCTTTCAAGGCTACCTCACCTACAGTCACATGTCCCCTTTTACGCTATATAGCCCAAATCCATTTTAAATACCGTTGCGCATTTCTCTCATATTTTCTCAGTTGCCTCATCAATTTTTGTCTCTCTCTCACGCGAAGCGTTCCCTTCATCTTCTATCGGATCCCACATCATCTATGGAGAAAATGGCAGAGACAATGCCATTGGCAACATCATACCAAGTTTTCATAAACCACAGGGGACCCGACGTCAAGAAGACTCTTGCCAGCCTCATCTACCATCACCTCACAAGCTACGGGTTGAGCGTATTCCTCGATAAGAACGAACTTCGCACGGGAAATATTGTCTCCCCTGTAATCCTCGACGCCATTCAGAGTGCCTGGGTTCATGTTGCCATATTTTCTGAGCGTTACGCTGAATCGAGATAGTGCTTGGATGAATTGAATTGGATTTTGAGATCACATCATAAGCGCAACACCAAGATTATTCCCGTGTTTTTCGACGTCGAGCCTTCAGACCTTCGTCACATTGAGAGCAGGCGTTATGCAGACGCCTTTGAAAATCACAAACACAAACGCGGAGTCGCCATGGAAGTCTTGGAAAAATGGAAGACGACCCTCAACGAAGTGTCCCATAATTTTGGCTTGCCGTTTAAAATGAATGAAAGGTGAATCCATACTTCACTTATTTAAATGTTGAAGTATATTTATTGAGAACTTTGGATGATATTCGGTTTTAACGTTCCTAAATGTTAACCCTCCTAAATGCTAAGCCTAATGAGTGAATATATATGTTTGCCTTTTTAGTGATTATGGCGAGATTTTGGAGAAAATTGTGGATATTGTACTTGAAGAAAACGGAGGACAAATCGGTCGGGTGTCGGCTCATCTAAACACCCAACGCAAACAAACAAATAAACTCTGCCCACTAAATAAACTCCGCGCACTAAATAAAATTCGCGCAGTAAGTAAACTCCACGTAGTAAGTAAACTCTGCACACTAAATAAACTACGCACAGTAAGTAAACTCCGTGAGAAATGCTTAAAGCTAAGATAAGAATTGGAAGAGTTTACCAACTCAATAAATAAAATAGCATATCAACTAAGAGAACACCTCCGGATACAAGAAAAATAATTTTTTTAATTTAATATGCTTTCAAGCGCATGTCTTACAATCCGTTTTAGGTATTTATACAAACAAAACAAAAATTCCCCTTCGATCTTAAAGAAAAATTTAATTGAAGCGATGATGATGTCTCTTGGCTTGCAAAGGTTAAGGCCACCACCATTTAAGCAATCTAAGACAAAATTAGTGATCGGTGCTTAAACCTCAAGTCTTTAAGGGTTAAGCCACCTATTTACCATTTGCAAAGAGGCGGTGAAATGATTATATTTTGACATACTCCCTCTTAATCATTTCAGAGCAAAACAAACTGAAAAGTAAAACAAAATTGTTGTAAACAATGCATTACAGCTTGCAGACCCCAATATTTATTCTATGGATTTTAAACAATTCATTTCCCAAAGGCTTCATAAATATGTCTGCAAATTGTTCTTCAGATCTGCAGAACTGAACATAAATCTATTTACCAGTTACCAACTCTCGAATGAAATGATACCTTGTATCAATGTGATTACTCTGTTTGTGAAAGACGTGATTCTTTGACAGTGAAATGGAAGATTTATTGTCACAGACAGTTTGGGTTGCATTATTCTAGTCATGCAACAATTCATTCAAGATCCTTCTCATCCACACAGCATGACATGCAGTTGCAACTGTTGCAACATACTCTGTCTCAATAGAAGATAGAGTCACAATGGGTTGTTTCTTTGATGTCCATGCCACTGCTCCAGATCCAAGACTGAACACATACCTGGATGTGTTTTTCTTGTCATCAATGGAACCTGCAAAATCACTATCAGTATATCCGATCAGCTCAAAGTTTAAACTTGATGTGTATGAGATACCAAAGTCAGTTGTTCCAGCAACATATCTCAGGATCTTTTTTTCTGCTTGCCAATGAATACTTCAATTCATCAGATTGATCCACTTCAATTCCAAGAAAATACTTCATCACTCCTAAATCGGTCATATCAAACTCTGTTTTCATGGCATTTTTAAAATCATGTATAGATAGATCTCCAGTAAAAATCAGGTCATCACCATACATACATACAATCAAAATTTTACATTCCTGGTTTATCTTTGTATACAGGGTTGGCTCACTTGGACTTCTGTTGAATCCAACACTAATCAGGTACTCATCAATCATGCTATACCATACTCTGGATACCTACTTCAATCCATACAAATCTTTCCTTAACTTGTAAACTTTATCTCTATGCTTATCAATCTCATAACCCGGAGGTTGTCTTATATAAACCTCTTCTTCCAAATATCCATTTAAGAATGCAGACTTAACGTCCATATGATGCATGATCCATCTATCATGAGCTACAATAGCTAAGACCATCCTCACAGTTTCAATTCTTGCTACAGGAGCAAATGTTTCATTGTAATCAATACCGAGTTGTTGACTAAACCCCTGAGCTACAAGTCTTGCCTTGTAATTTTCAACTTTACCATCTGCATTCAACTTAGTCTTATAAACCCACTTAACACCAATACTATTTTTACCTTCAGGTAAATCTACAAGATCCCAAGTGTTATTTCTTTCAATGGAATCAATCTCCTCATCCATTGCTTTTATCCAAACATCCTCTTTAGCAACTTCATCAAAACTTACAGGATCACATGCCATTAATGAAAAATTTGAAATCTGATCTACTTCTTTAATCTGATCATACAATTCTCTTAAGCTTCTAGTCTTATGTCCTTTAAATATGTTTCTTAATGAAGCTAAAGTGGAGTTTGATTCACTACTTACCCGTGAATCTGTTTGATGTCCACCATGTTTAGATGGCTCACCACGATCATCAGTTCTGGGCATTCTAAATTGAGATGGGCTAAAATCTGGTGTTTGCCTTGTTGGACTTCTTGCTATAGGCGTATTTCCATGTCGAACCATCTGTCCATCTCCTTCACCCTGCTCAGTTCCATCATCATCTTCACGGGGTAACACAACTCCCTTTGAAATTGATTTGTCAATACTTCCATCCTAGGCTTCATCTTCTTTAAATTGAACATCTCTGTTGATTACATATTTCTGGGTGATGGGATTGTAGAGTTTATATGCCTTAGAATCTTCATTGTATCCAACAAAGATACATCTCTCGCTTCTGTCATTCAACTTCCTTCTCATTTCTGCAGGTACATTCACAAATGCAACACATCCAAAAATTATGAAATGAGAAACATTGCAAGGCTTACCATCCCAGGCTTCCTGAGGTATACGATCCCTCACGGTCTTGGTCGGACTTGTATTCAAGATAAAAACAGAACAAAGAACCACATCTCCCCAATATTCATTTGAAATATGCTTCTCTTTCAACATGCTTCGCGCCATATCCATGATGGTCCGATTCTTTCTTTCAACGACTCCATTCTGTTGTGGAGTATATCGAGCAGTAAATTGTCTTTTAATTCCATAAAGATCACAAAATTCAATGAATTCTTTAAGTTTATATTCACCTTCTCGATCAAACCTTAAGATTTTAATGGTTCGACCACTCTCATTCTCAACCATAGACTTAAACCTCTTGAAAACATCAAAGGCTTCAGATTTATGTTTCAAAAAATACAACCAAGTCTTCTTACTGGAATCATCAATGAAAGTCATAAAATAAACACAGTCAGTTACAAAAGATATTTTCATAGGTCCACACAAATCTGTGTGAACAATTTCCAATGGAGTTTTTGCTCTGTAGGAAACACCTGAAATAAATTTTTCTTTGTGATGCTTCCCAAGTATACAACTCTCACAAGAGCTTGCAGGATGTTGAATACAAAGTAACCCCTTTTCCATCTGTTTCTTCTGTAACAGATCTAAGCCACCAAAATGTAAATGACCATATTCCAAATGCCATAACCAAGATTCATCTAGACTTCCAGCTTTATAAGAATTCAAAGAACCACTCAAATCATTTCTCATAATAAGTGGAAACATTCTATTCTTGGTCATCTCTACTCTTGCAATCAACTGTTTGTTGGGTAATTTATCATAGATTGTACATACCTTGTTCTTGAAGAACACTCTATACTTTTTCTCCAACAGCTGTCCAACACTAATAAGATTGCATTTTAAACCAGGCACGAAATAAACATCATCAATATTTCTTCTCTAATTATTCCTAGTGTAAACTAGAACTACACCTTTACCATTAATTGTAACCTTACAGTGATTTCTCAGTTTTACTTCAGACTGAATACTATTATCAATAAAGGAAAATAAATCCTTATTACCAGTCATGTGGTTACTGCAACCACTATCCAAAAACCAAATATCATTTGCACTTTCCTGAGTGACATTACAGGTCAAAAACATAAGATTTTGATGATCCTCGGACTCATTTGTGATATGTGCAGACTGCTTTCCAGCATCTACTTGCTTCTTCCAACATTTGTTAGCAAAATGCTCAAACTTCTTACAATAATAACATTGTACTTTAGTTTTATCATACCTCTGATTTTCTTGTTGCCGGGGTTTGTTGTCGCTCCCTCTTAAATTAGGAGGATTTTGCTGGGACTTCTACTCAGATCCTGATTCAACTCTGTTGTCCCTTTGACCAGAAAATCGACCTCCACGAGTATGAAACCTTCCTCTGCCTCTGCGTCTGGTAACATGGAGTTGGGATTTGAAAGCATGCTCCAATGATCCTTCTTCATATCTAGATATTCCAGATTCATGAGCTACAAGATAACTAATTAATTCATCAATTTGCATTTGATTTAAATCTTTAAATTCCTTTGTGGGTACAACTACAGGTTCAAACTTCTTGGGAAAACTTCTCAGCACTTTCTCAATGACTCTTTTATTCTCCATATCATCTCCACACTGCCTAAGATGGTTCACAACACTCATAACTTGAGACATGAAAGTATCAACACTTTCATTATCCTTCATCTTCAGATTTTTGAAATCCCTTCTCAAGTTCTACAACTTGACTGTCTTCACCTTGGACACACCTTGATAACAGGTTTCAAGAATGTCCCAAGCCATCTTCGAAGATGCAGCACTAGCAATCTTCATAAAAATGGATTCATTTAATCTTTGTTGGATTAATCCAAAAGCTTTGTTATCCTTCTTCCTATTTTCCTTCAGCAAAGCATGGTCAACATAGACAAAGCCAATTCTGCTGCAGCATCAGCTGCCTCAGCATAACCATTAATAACATAAGTTCACAAATCCTGAGAACGCAAAATCGTCTTCATCCAAATATACCAAAAGTCATATGACTTCTCGCTCAAGACAAGAACCTGAACCTGAGAAGAATTACTACCAGACACAGCCATTTATATAAAATTTGAAATGAATTAAATAAACTTTCACGTAGTAAAATAAGAATAATTTTTTTGCAATGAACTAAGCAATAGCAGAATAGATTGTTGGCTCTGATACCAAATGAAGAAAACAAAGTGCAAATTGGAGTCGGGTTTCGGCTTATGTAAACAGCGAACGCAAACAAACAAACAAACTGTGTCTAGTAAATAAACTCCAAGCAGTAAATAAAATCCGCGCAGTAAGTAAACTCAATAAATAAAATAGCATATCAACAGAGAGAACACCTACAATCCGTTTCAGGTATTTATACAAACAAAAATGCCCCTTAGATCTTAAAGAAAAATTTAATTGAAGGCGGCCACAATTTAAACAATGTAAGACAAAATTACTGATCAGTGCTTAAAGAAATATTTAAATGGGAAGCGTTAGAAGTCGCCAAATACCCAGTCGGCCTCGACCAAGAGGCTGAAGATTTTCAAAATGAAATTCTGCAATACGGCGATTCAAACGATACAATGATTGCGGGAATGGGCGGTGTAGGAAAATCAACTCTCGCTAAACATCTCTACAACTTGAGACGCCCCAGATTTTAGCAGATCGACTATCTTATTGTAAGTCAGAAAAAGGGGTTTGCCATCTTTGCAGAAGAAACACCTTTGTGATCTGCTGGGTAATTATGATTTGGACAATATTGACAGTATTTCTCAAGGGAGACGAATTTTAAGAGATTTCTTACCGCGTCTCCCCCCAATTTTTATCGTCTTCGATGATGTTGATAATATGAATCAAATAGAGAGTCTGGTAGACGTGGATGCTGTGGCATCTGGGAGTCTGATATTAATCACATCTCGTGATAAGGATCTGCTTAGACGTTCTTCTGCAAAAACTGTAGTATATGATGTGAAGACATTGCATAAAAAACATGCCCAAGAGCTCTTCTGCCGGCATGCTTTTTCTCAATCTAGACCATCCGAAGAACTCGAATATTTAATTGAGGAGTTCTTGAAAATTTGTAGGGGATTACCTTTGTCCTTGAAAGTTTTGGGAGGACTCTTTGTTGGTCGGTGTGACAAAGAGTACTGGAAGCGGTAGTTGGAAATGTTGTCTACAAGACTGCCATACGAAATAATAAACTCATTAAAAGTAAGTTAAGAGGCTCTGGATACTGAAGAGGAGGAGGTATTTTTGGACATGAGTTGTTTCTTAGTTGGAGACGAAAAGGAATTAGCTATTAGAGTCTTGGAAGGATTACATGGAAACAACAGAATTGGGGACCATCTCGAAAGTCTTCGTCAAAAATGCCTGGTAGAATTTCATGGTGACAGGCAGTCAGATATGAAATTGAATGTAGCAAACGGGGGAATCCCGTAAGTATTATTTTTAGCGTAGGAAACCAGCGTTTATTAATCTGGGCAATCTCTCCTTTGTGGTAACTATTTATTTTGTTTCTTCAGATGATAGGTTACGATGATCTCTCCCTACAGTATGGGAGTTATAAACTTACAATGCAGGATCAACTTAGGGAATTGACAAGACATATTGCCCGGGAAGAGTATCGCGTGTTCCCTATCTGTAACCCTCTACGGCTTAGCTCTTCAAATGATATAGAGGAAATGCTGCAATCGCAGGTATGCGTATTTGCTCTTTTTTATTATTTTATTTTATTATGGTTGAAGAGATAGTCGGTTTAACTTGCAGCTTGATTCATGTGATTGCCAGGCCGGATCAAAGGCCAAGGCGGTATCAAGCTTACAGATACGGGGAATTCGGGTCTCGGAAAATAAGAAGAGGTCCTCGAATAATGAGAATCCACCTTGTTTCATGAATGACATTAGCGTTGAAGGTGTGCGTCTCTTTGTAGTTTTTGAAGTTGAAGGTGTGCGTCTAGTTGTAGTTGAAGGTGCCTCTCTTTGTAGACTTGGTATGGCTTCGCTTGCGCAGCCATACCAACATCCATCCTCTGCGCGGTTTCATGTCTCTGTAAAATTTCAACATACTCCTCAATGTCTCCTTCGACTTCCTCCGCTCTATGTCTCTGCAAAGATTAAGAGTTTTGGAAATTCAGGGTCCCGGTAACGGCATTGAACAATTGTTCGCTAATTTTGATCATGACGTAAGTACATCTTAGTCAGCACTTTGTCGTTCATTTTGTTCCATCTTAAATAAAATTAAGAGATTTTATGTTCTTTTCAGCCTCCCCGGCAATTAACTGAGTTGAATATTGTCTACACGCAACAAAAGACTTTGACGGTTCGCTCGGCACATATCTCAGCGAGGGTGGGGCAAACAAAATCTTCACGGCAGAGAAGATCTTTAATTTCCTGGTCTAGGAAAAATAGATCTTCTTTGTTTCGGTATCTAGAAAACTGGGTTACAGGGATGAGAACTTTGACAAGGCTAGTGTTGAAAAATATAGGATTCCTGAAATCACTTCCAATCGATTTTTCCCAACTTCAAAACCTAAGACATTTAGATCTATCTGGCTGCTCTCAATTGACTGTCACGGGCTGAGCGTTTTCCTCGATGAAAAGGAGATTCACACGGGAGCTAATCTCTCCCCTGCAATCATCGGCGCCATTAAGAGCGCCTCGGTTCATGTTTGCATCTTTTCTGGTCGTTATGCTGAATCGAGTTGGTGCTTGAATAGTGGACAAAGTGTCTCCATAAAACTATTAAATTTGATGTATTAAATAATAAATCAAAATCTATATCACATATAGCATGGATTTATAAGCAGAGACTTAATAAAAGGAATGCAGGTTTATTGCTAATAGTGGAAAGAGTGTCTACAATATAAAACTGTATATACCATAAAACTATTAAATTCGTTCAAGCCATGAACATGAATAAGAGCGATAGAAGTGGTTTTACCTTTGTTTTACAGATGAGGTTCTTACTATTAAATTCGATGGGTTTAATAATTAATTTGAATGTAATCGACCGATAAAAAAAAAAAAGAATGTTGTACTACTAGTAATGATAACAATAATACTTTTCTTTTGTGTATGAACAAAGCCAACAACCAACCTCATGGTTAGATATGACTGTAAGGTACTCCTAAAATGTCTGTTAAATCTGGAGAAAAGAAATACATAACAAAACCAAATGCACCACACAGTGAATAAACAAAGTGGAGGAGTACAATGGATTGTGCAGTTGTTGAGTCCGCTACTCAGAAAAAGAACACCCCCGCCAATGTCGCTGCCAAAATAACGGTTTTCTAGTGACCAGATGTGCTTGCAGGCGAAACTGTTGGTGTTGTTGACGGAGTGACAGTTGGGTGTGACGGTGAGCGTGGCGACGATTGAGGAGGGGACGAGAAGGATTCCAACTTAAAACCCCAAATAGAAGGATGTTGTTGTCATTTGCTTGCAGATGAGAAGGGGACAAAACTGAGAAGCTATCAGAATTCGATAAGATGAAGAAATCTCATTTGAAAAATCAAATTTCGAAAGGGCACCGGAGGGATAAAAAAAAGAAGAAGAGGAAAATCAAATATGAAATGGGCGCCCGAGGGAAAAAGAAGGTCGTGACACCATTAATATCGCTCCCCATGTCAACTTGATCAGATTTCGAGATTGTGCGGATGACGGTGTTAAACGGTAAGCCTACATCGTTTATGTCTTGCCTCGTTCCGTGGAGTAAAGTCCCAGTAGACGGGAGAATGCAGTAGACTGAATTCCAAATCGGACGGGAGTCGTCGATGGGAATATGGACCAAAAACGGTGGTCGGTAAAGGTGCATTTCGTTTTACCTTTAGCCTACGCCGAAAATTCCACTAGTTGTAAATTAAGTAAAAGTTATTGTCGGTGATGTTGATGCTAAGAAAAATCTAAGAAACCAATACTTGTACTTAAATTATTGTGAATGATGTTGACAAATTAATTAGTTTAAAAATAATTAGTTTATTTTTTTTTATGGACATCTCTTTTTAAATATGTGGAGAAAATTTCACTTGGGAATTTTAAGCTTGGGAAATAATGTTATAAATTAATTTATGTTAATTAAATCAATAATTAAGTTTTAAAGAATGTTTAAGCTTTGGAGTGGCTTAATAGACACTCTTTCCGGTGGCTGTCCGTCCAAGGAGGCTTGCCGTCCACCTAGAATTTCGGGTAAAGTCTATAAATTCAACGAGTCGTTTTTGGTTTGATCTTAATCGAGTAGATTTACACCGTCTCACAATTAAGTGTATGCTCTTTAACTTTATTTTTCATAGGTGCTCGTGAGTAATGCATATATCCCATATTTTTTCAGCCCGGCCCATTAATTTTAAGATTTGATGTCAGTTTCAAATAAGATGATTAAAAATTAAATATTTTTTTTATCATAATATCAAAATTTATAAGAATTTAAAACAATTACCGTTGTAAAAGATATACTTGAATTCATGCATTTTCTGCTCACTTTTCCCTCTATACATAGACATGACCTTATTGAATTCACTCATTTTCTACTCACCTTTCCCTATATACACGTTACTTCAGAGCCACAACATCACAATGTGAGTACACCATGCGAAGTCTCTATGTAAATATGGGTGGAAGTTATGATCATGTCACATGATATCAAAATGTCAACATTTTTTTATTGAAATGTGTACATCTTTATGGTACACTTAATAATATTGTTTACACGATCACCATTCATCTCTCATACTTCTTATAATATCATATCATATGTCTTTTTTTCTTTTCTTTTTTTATTTTTTTTAAGAAAACCAATTCTATATAAAATATTTATTTATATTATATACAAATTAGATAAATGGCATTATATTTACATTACAAATTAGATAAATGGCATTACATTTACATGGTAGACTCTCATTTTTTTTGTTGTAATATATATATATATATTAAGTGTAACACGTATATTTACCTTCTTCAAAGTAGTTATTTTCTTTTTTTTTCTCAAACAAATAATTCCACACACATAAAATTAAAATTTATTTTCATTATGTACAAATTATTAATACGAGTGTTAATGTATATTTTTTCCTCTCATTATAGTGTAAGTTTTTTTTTTATTTTTTTTTTAAAACAAATAATTCTACATACATAATATTCATTAGTTTTTTTTTAAACAAATAATTCCACATACAGAATATTCATTTTTTTTAAACAAATAATTCCACATACAGAATATTCATTGACAAAACCTTATTTACAAATCAAATAGGTTCTCTTATATTATTGGTTACTTCTATGTTTTAATGCATTTTTCTCAATTTCCTAAAACAACCAAAATCATATATAATATTATTTACTTTTTTATATTATAATTTTTCTTTACTTGTCATATTTCTTCAATAGCATTTTCATTATTATTTATTATATTTTTAATTTTTAATTACATTATATACATATTGTATTTTAATATAGTCTAAACGTTTTAAGTTTTGATCCTTTTTCTGGAAATATTTTTTTTTTGAAATTCCAAAAAAATTATTAGATTTATATATTTAAGTGGTTAATTTTGTATGATTCAAATACCTTAAAAATTTTTAATAGACTATATCCATATCTACATTCATAAATACAATTTAAAAAATAAAAAATTGTGATTTATTACATATTTATATAGCCAAATTCCACAAACAATTAAACACTCCCTTCTTCTTTTAGTTCAATCCCCTTCTCCTTTGCAAATGTGCAAGCTCTTAAATGTCAATGGTGTTAGCAGAAAAAATTAACACAAGACCATATATAGTATAATGTTTTTCAAAATTCGTCAATACCTTCGATCTCATTAATGTTAGCTAGTTCAATCCAACCATATATAATATGGTGTTTTTCAGAATTCATAAATATCTTCAATCTCATTAATGTTAGCTAGTTTAATCTAGCTAATGACGATCGCACTTGGAAAAGCTAAATGCTTTTATGGCCCACGAAGAAGAGATTTCTACATACAACATATATAGCTTGTTAGAAACTTCCATAGCTAACAAATTGATAGATTTAGCATGGAGCAAGTTTTTTAAAGTTCACTTGCCTTTGTACTTTATTGGAAAAATTGAATTTTCATTTTTTCGATTTTTATAATGATTTTAAATATAGTCCTTACAATCTATCACCAAGTGTGGGCCATCAAAGAGGGCGTCCATAGTTGTTTTTATTGTAAACTGTCCTTGCTAGTCTAGTTGAGCAGGGCAGTTCCTAATAAAGAATTAGAAAGATTTTTCTGTTAGGTAGTTAACTAAATAAGAAAGCGAAACATCGCTTGTCAGTAAGAAAATAAAGTAGCAAGTTTCTTGTTTTTTATGTAAACAAAATTCTCCCAATCTTATAAAAAATGTGTCTTCTTGTTGCAATACATTGAATGGTCATGTACTTCTCATTTATGATGTTCTTCTTTCATTCTCTGCGTACTTGTATTTGTGTAGCATTTTATATTCTTGTGAATCAATCTTGTTGTTGTTGCATTTTTTGTTTTTATAGATAAAATTGCAGATCAATTGGTATCAGAGCCTGGATCCAAGCCTGCTTCCGCTCAACCACGAAATTTAGAAGAGAGGCCATTCAACATTTTTTTTTTCTTTTAGATAAATGTCCTTCTCTAGACTTCCATTACACCCTCCTTAGGGTATCGGGTCCCTTCTTAGTGTGCTCAGGAGTTCAACGATTCTCAGCATAACATCTAGTGACAGATCGACATCCATGGTGAATGAAAATTATGTCGTTGCGAAGAGAGTCATCCACAAAGGATTATGCATCCACAACCACAACTCCAATTCAACATTTAACGATGGCTCTCCAAGAGCTACTTCATCTGCAACAACACAGAGGTCCAACACCCATGCAACTTGATACACACTTCCAATTACTGAAGTTTGTGGGCCAAATGAATGGTGAAAACATTGATTCTTGGCTTCGAAGTCTTTCAACATACTTTTGTACATGTCTTAAGATGACATAAGGCATGAAGCTTCAAATCATCGGTCTGCAACTTGAGGGCATTGCACAAACATGGTGGGACACTCGATTGGAGAATTATTCCTACGTCATGGACATCGATGACCCAGTCGAGACATCGACACCACACATTACGATGTGGGATGGATTCTGTCAGGCTCTCAGAGAGCGCTTCTACCCACTAGGCTATCACCAGAACCTCCTCGCTAGATGGTTGCAGCTCCGAAAACTTACCAACCAGTCTGTCCAGGGATACATCAACATCTTATGCAAACTGTGGATCCAACTCCACATCACCGATCTAGAAGAGGTATCAATTGTCAAGTTCAATTCTGGCTTATTTTTAAGCATCCGTCTTGAAGTAGATATCTTCATTAGTCCTTCCTTGGACAAGGCTTTTCTTTGGGCCTTGGCCATGGAACGTAAAGTGGTACCTCGACTCTGTTCTCCTCAAGATCGAGCCAGACCATCCACTCATGGTAATTGTCCTACTCTTCCATCAGTTGTCCCACAATCCTTACTTGCATCATCTTGTAATGTGCCCTGGTGTTCTTTCCATAAGACCAATCCACAGTCTTTTGCCGATTTCCACGCACTTAAGAATCTGCGCACCAACAAAAATTTGTTTGCCAAGATTTCTCCGAATGACTCCCCTGCAAATCCTAAAGTGATTTCCCTTGATAACC